>JAJONR010000964.1:0-27524 GCA_029582245.1 Solanum etuberosum | reverse complement strand
TCGCCGAGTTCACTTGGCGACTCACCGAAAGTGCTTCTTGATTCCCCTTCTGCGCCCCTAATTCCTTAAAATGCACTGTAACTTTTGGTGGACTACTTCTTTTCCGCCGAATGGCCCTGTATATCACTAACCAGCTTTGAATTTTTGAAAATTTTGTTTTGAACCTTTCGGCGAGCCTAACTTGGCTCGCCAAAGTGATTCGGCCACTCGCTGACCGGTTCGGCGAGTCTTTCTGCAACTAATTTTCTGCATGTTTTTTGGAATTTTTTCTAACGTTTTTCTATGTTGTTTGCAGGAATGGCTAGACCCAAAGTGTCTAGAGAGGCATGCCGCCCCAAAAGTGGGTACGTCGAGTGGTTATAAATGAGTATGCAGTTGCATCCCGAACAAAGGAAACAAAGCTACCTCAAAAGGGGGGAAAAGACCCGTGGTAGTTACACCTGCGGAGGAGAGCTCTGATAGTGAGGGGGTGTACGAGACGCACCTGACATCATCAGGCAGTGAAGAGGACTCACAGGACTCTCAGGCTTCTAACTCCGAATCTGAGGATGATCAGTTGTTACAGGCTCGGAGGGGCGGAGCTATGCTTCAAATCGGTGAATGATCCATCAAGAATCCTAGTGCCTCCGACGCCTGCCCCTTCAGCTTCAGCTCCAGTACCTCCTCCTGAGCAGATAGTGGTCCAGGCACCACCAATAAAGGGTCCTCCTCCCCGGTCACTTAACAGACTAAAGGCTAAGGGCTTGAGGACTATTTTAGAAGAAAAGAGATTGTTTATCAACGGTGTGGTGGACATATATCCAGAGGTGTGGAACACTATCAAATTCCACAAGTTTGAAATTTTTACCAAACCCCGGGGCCCCTACATTCCCAATTGGGTCCGGGAGTTTTATTAGGCCTTTGGTGAGCTGGTCCCTAAGGGGAAGAAAGAGGCCAGCATGTTCAAGCCGGTTGATTTGGTCTTAGTCCGAGGCAAGAAGGTGAAGTGTGACAGTTCTAACATCAATGTTGTTCTGGGGTGCACTTACGACTTTGTGCATGATTATATCGATTTAATCACGAAGAAGACGTTGGATGATCTTAAGGGTTGGCTGGCACCCCTTCTCTCCGATGTCACCCCGAGATGGATTGAGGCCGGAGTGCCAATAGAGAAAAAATATCTTAATATGGCAGCTAGGTACTGGTTTGGGTTTATCAGCAGTACAATCATGCCATCCGAAAACCAGTCTATCCTCAAACACCCGAAGGCAGCTTGTCCAAGGTCTATCATTAGCTGTCAAGAGCTGAATTTAGGAATGCTGATTGAATAGGAGATAGCCATGAGGGCCAAGCAGAGACAGACTTCGCTTTCATTCCCGGTGTTGATCACCGAGTTGTGTCGACAGTCCCAAGTTCCTCGAGATGAGAAGAGGGATGTCGAGGTTACACCCACATCTTCTAATGACATTCGGTGTATTGAGGTAGAGTACCAGAAGGATGAGGCTGATAGGAAGAGGGCAACTCTGGTAGACACATCTCTAGAGGTTGACATTGATGTGATATCTGCAGAGGTAGCCATTCCTATTCCGGCCAATAGGCCATCAGGTACAACTAGCTCTACTTCTTCTGAGACGCTCCCCCTCCCCCCAGATCTACTGCTTCTTCTGCTTCGATGCCTCCGATCACCCTGGCGATGCTGTTTAAGATGGGGCATTTGGCCCAATCCACGGATGTGCGTGCCTCCCGATTAGAGGTTGCTATTCCTGGGATAATCAAGAGAGCCATTGCTGCTACGTTGACACCTCTCAGAGCTTCGATTGATGCCCTTACGGTGAGAGTAGAGATGTGTGAGAAGGGACAGGGCGCTGCAGATGCTGTGACGGCCTTGAAGGCCGATCTTGTTGGACTCCGTAAGGATATGGACGAGCTAAAGTCCACCAACCTCTCTATGATCTTTGGCACTGTGGACATACCAGATGCCCCGAGCTCAGATATTCCAACCTGTTCAGATGTCCCTCTGGCTACTACGACCGGAGATAAGGTTAGAGCTGATGATGCTAATGTTGATTCCGAGGCTGAGACGGATGAGGAGCAGCATGGTGAGTAGGAAGAGGTTGTCTATTAGGACCTGGCTGACTTGGAGGGTGCTAAGTTCGAGACTGCGAGACAGGCATCGCTTCATGATACTTCGATGGTGGGCTCCAGTGGAGCCAAGGCTGCTGAGACACCGGGCATTGATGCTCCGATAGATGGAGCGACGGACATGTAGACTTCACCCCAGGCTTAGCCTGGCAGGATGACTTTTCCCCTCCCTCTCTGTTACTTTTTAGACTATTTCTGTTTTTAGTTGCATTTGAGGACAACTGCATTTTTTATTGGTGGGGTGAGGTATTTCCATACCTACCTCTTTGGTGGGATGTTTTTATGAATATTGAGCTTATTTTTTTAATATATATACTTCTTGGTTGTGGTATTGCGGTTGCTCATAGCTTGTGGCCCATTGTTTTGATAGAAAAAGGTTTTGAACCAAATTTTAAAATTTTTCCAACTCTTTTGTGTGTGATTGTGGGTTTTCTTGTACAAATTTGAGTGTCAGTTGTGGTCAATACCGATGACTTGAATAGTGCTCTTAATCAACCAAAATGAATATGCGGCTACGATGAGTCAAACGAAGTTACATAGGAAATATGTAAACTTTTAGCATTTCGTTATGACTTTCCGATTGTCAATGAAGTTTCTTGTGATGAACATTGCACGCTAGCTAGAAAGTGTAGAGTCTTGTTTAATAATTGTATCTATGCCTTGTGTGGTGAGGTCGCTTGAACATTGTATTTGATGAAACCTATAATTTTCCCTATTGGTCCAATTGATTGAGTGAAGCAAACAATTTAAATGATCTTAGGTAAAAAAATTGAAGAGTGAGCCTATTTGACAACATACCTCTGTGTGGCCTACCTTGTGAGAAGTGTGAACCTTGCTTGGTTCCTTTTGAGCCTAACATTTTCTTGAAAGAAACTTGAACAATTGTGACCTCTTTTTAACCCTTCACCCATAACTTTCATGAAGAATGGTTTGTTTGAATAGCAAACTTATGCCAAAAGCCTAAGTTGGAGGTGTGGTTAGAAAGAAGGAGAATTAAGAAGTGTGAAATATTCCCCTGAGTTGGATTGTTTGGAAAATAATGAAACCCCTCCATATAAAAATAAACAAAAAGAAGAGAATAGAAAAAGTAATGAAAAAGAAGAAAGAAAAGAAAAAGACTGAAAAAGAGAAAAAGTTGTGAAAATAGCAAAAGAAATGGGGTATTCGGTGATTCATGTTAGCTGAATAATGGGGTGGAATATTATCATGTTTGAATAAGAAATAGAAGGAGAAAATTATTTTCAAGCCATACTTTATGAAGGTTGAATCCACTAAGCCTAAATTTCCATACCTTTGCACTTAGCCTCATTGCAAGCCTTAAAAAGACCTTTTTGATCTTGAGTGAGCTGAAATGAATGTTGATTGGAAAATAAGGGCAAGCCTATGGGTGGAGTCATGTATGTGTTCATCTTTATGAGTGTTAGAGCAGTATGTGATTCCATAACTTTAAATTGTTGAGAGATATTGTGTGAATATGGAATCATCTTTGTTGTGAGGGCATTTGAATACCATTGTTGAACTTGAACTTGCATTTGAAGCAAGCATTGTGAGCTTGAGTACTCTTGATGATGGTGAGTCACAATTTGAAACTTTGAGTTCACAATTAATCATTGTATGAGAAATTTGAACCTTGTTGTGTGCATTCATGTTGAGTCTTATGTAACACTATTTGTAGACATCCTTGTTAAACTAATTGATCTTGAGTTTTACTTGAGGACAAGCAAAAGTTTAAGTTGGAGGTATTGATGAGTCCGAGATTTCGACTCATTTAGGGCTTTGTTTTGATAGTATAAGTGTCCTCAAATGCCTAATTTATGCTCTAAACTTTTGTTAAAGTGTTGATTTGCAGCTATGAAGGCTAAGGAGAAAAGGCAAGGACATGACCGGACAAAAAGGAACTAAAAAGCTGATGAAGTGAAGAAAAAGCGATCCTGGTGATCTCCAAGACCACTCGGCGCACCGCAGAGTGGCTCTTTAGCTCCCCTGAAGTTCCAGCATACCGGCCCTAGGGAAGAACCAAGTTGGCGACAGAAATGGGCAGTCGACGGATCGCCGATCTGTTCCGAGACAACAAATTGGATCGCCCAAAGTTACAAGACCTGAGATGCTGAGGACCAATGGAAAATGGTGATGGAAAAGAGCAAACGGCGGATCACCGAACCACTCGGTGAAGCGCGACTTATACTACCGAGTGGACTTTTAGGCCAAAACACAGGCAACTATAAATTGTATCTTAAAAGGAATTTTGAGGAGTTCCCAGACATTATTGATCCCTAAGTTTTAGATTAGAGTTTTCTCTTAGTTTTTGAGTTCTTATTGTAGACTTTGAGGATTTCTAAGCTTAATTTTGAGTATTTGAAAGTGGGTCTTGGAATTTCACCCTTGGAAAACATTGGAAAGGCTTTGAGACTCTTACCCAGCTGATGGCCAATCGAGTTGGTAATTGTTTTTACCTTTTCATGATGTTTACCAAAAAACCCAATTCTTGGGATGTGATCATGTGATTATGGGCTGAATTAGCTTATGGGTATTGTTATTTACTGATTTTAATGCTTAATTGAAGTGGGTTTAATTGATAGTTGTGTTTCAATCTATGAATTGTAGTAGCTAATACAATTCTAGTATAGAGTTTTGGGCTTGCTTGAGAGAGAAGTTTTAGAACCAAAGCTTTCGATTAATGATTGTAGTTATTAGGTTTATATGGATTTAGCTCAAAAGAGTAAATTCTAATTCTGATTCTACCCATCTAGCTCGAGAGAGTGGATGAATTAAGGTGTGGGTTGTTCTTCTTTGCTAAGCTTTTTGATGTTCGAAAGAAATCACCTGATTCGTAATAGTTGTTGGAGAGAAAATTATTGCATCGATAGTCTAGCCTACCCGCAAATATTTAGCTATTTATTAGTAATTTCAATTACCCATACAGTGCAAATATCCTATAATCGATCACATCCTGAGAATCTCTCTCTATATTGATATTTCCTCTGTTTTGCACGTGTAGTAGCTGATAGTTAACAATACAAACTCCCCCATCTGACATTCATTGTCACACCCTTAGATTTATTTGAATGTTTTCGATAAACTCTATTCCTATAACCGAATAGACCACTTTATAACTTCATAACTTAATTTAGACACGTACCGCTCCTTATGGGTTCTCCCCCAACTCTTCGTTGGGTTTTATACTAATTAACAATCAGTTTCACCTAGAATCGGATGAGGTGTACTTGGGACGTTAATCAGGGGGCAGGGTTGGCGATGCGCATACTGGTCGGCGGGCCACGACCTGGCCCGCCAAGTAGCCTTAGCGACCACACTGCCCCTCGCCAATTGCCTTGGGGGGAAATGTTTTCCTTCAACAATTCCCAAGGTATTTTAGGCCCTTGCCCTTCTTCCATGGCTAGTTACCCCCACACACTTAGCCAACTAGATTCCGGGGTGATACAAGGATTGTGTTGCAAGTCCTCAAGGATCAACAAATCTTCGCAAAGTTTAGTAAATGTGAATTTTGGTTAAGATATGTGGCTTTCGTTGGTCATATTGATTGTAGTAAGGGTATTGAGGTAGATCCTAAGAAGATGGATGCGGTCAAGAGTCGGCCTACACCTCTATCACCTTCGAATATTAGAAGTTTCTTGGGTTTAGCCAGCTACTATAGAAGGTTTGTCGAAGGACTTTCATCAATTGCCTCTCCTTTGACGGCATTGACCCAAAAGAACGTTAAGTTCATATGTTTAACACCTGGAAAATAGTAAGCTAAACTAGAGGGTTCTAGAGCTTTGCGTGAAGGTTTTAGAGTTTGATATGATGGTTAATATCATAAAATAACTATCAGTATATAGAATTAAGGTTTTAGGGGTTAAACGTCAACGTACGACTCCCCTAGGACCAACCAAAGGGGTCCTTAGGGAGGACCCCAAAACAGTCCCTAAATCTGCCCCAAAAAACTGCACCCACGGTCCGTGGGTCGAGTCTCATGGGTTGGTGCAGGTTGGTTTTAAGACATTTTAAGTTAAAAGCTTAGGGAATATTCTAGAACTAATTAGTTATTAAGTAGGGTCATTTTACTATTAATTAAGCCACCTATTTAAACCTATTAGAGCCCTAAACTAAGTCATCTAATTCATGTTTCTAGTTTCACCAAAGAACCCAAATTCCCTCCCAAAAATCCTCTTTCTAAAAAGTGAAGAAGAAGAAGAAGAAGAAGAGAAGAAAGCTAGGTCAAATTCCTACATTGTTGCAAGCTTTTGTGAGGGCTTTGAATCAAGGTATGTTAGCTTATTCATGTATGGATTCTTCCATCCATAGAGCCCCCTACATTTCCCCCAATGTGAAGAAAAACCCCAATTCTAGCTAGGGTTCCTTTATATATTGTGGGTAGTGTTGAGTATGATTCCATTTGAGTGGATAATACTTATTTATAATTTATTTAGTATTGAATTAATATATTATGATGATATTACATGTTTTCCAGGGTTATACCTATTCTAATTGATGAAATTGATGAATGTGGGTTTATGCCTTGTAAAGTAAAATTGAAGACATAGAGTTAATCTTCTAGAATTGATGTTAAGTATAGTAATTACTCAAGATTAAAAGCAAGTAGACATGAATTGAATTAAATTATAGTATATGTGATGGATCGTGACTAGTAAAGCTTGATATTGAACCTTTATGATGAATTATGACTAGAATTGTTTAAAGATGAAGCTTATGACTAGAATGTCTTGTAATCTAGATTTGCATGATGATTGTATGAAGTAAAGCTTGAGAGTAAGGCTTGTAGTCATGAAGGTTGATCACTAGGTTTTTGAGAGTAAAGTCAATTGATGAATTATGTATGTTAATGCTTTGAGAGTAAAGTCTATAAGAGAATAGAAGTCTAATAGGTAGAATTGTGCTGAAAGGCTTATACTCACCTAAACTACCTTATGAATGATAGAATGTAGGAAGTGATAGAATCACTTGAGTTATGATGATATCCATGTCTAATGTATAATTCAAGATATGATATTATGCATGAATATGATATGATATGAAAGGTTCTATCACACAAAATGATTCTAGGTTGAAAGGCTATTCTCACCTAAAATGAATCTATGTCCAAGGGGCTATGAAATGTGATGAGGTTGTGGTGAGTCCCCTAAATACCTTTACATGATACGATTGTGAGGTGAGTTACCTTAATCCTAATATGTTAAACATAAGGTGATTACCCATGTCATGATATGGGGAGTGTGAGGTGATTACCCTTTTATGTAGTATGACTCCCAAGGCAAGTGGTGATTACCCATTAGCCTTTATGTTGATCATGGAGGTGATGTGGAGGCGAATACCTACATTACACACTAAAATGAGTATGGAGGCGAATACCTATATCTCATTAAAATGAACATGGAAGCGAATACCTATGATTCATTAATATGTTTAACTATAGGTGATTTCCCTTTTCTTTATGATATGTTTGACTACAGGTGATTCCCCTTGTCTTTATGATATGTATGACTAGAGGTGATTCTCCTTGTCTTTATGAATCCATGATATGTATGACTAGAGGTGAGTCCCCTTGTGTTTAGGATTCCGTGATATGTTTAACTTGAGGTGATTACCCTTGTCCTTTATGATGATCTAAACATGTATGACTTGAGGTGATTTCCCTTGTTACTTGTGATAGACTTAATATGAAAATAAGAGATGATACATATGAATGAAGAGCCTAAAGAGTCTAGCTTAGCATGAATAGTATTATGGGATGTCATTCATGCATTGCACAAGCTTGCCTTGAGGTGACTCCTGAAGTGTTTCGCTAATATGATGTATGCTTAGATTGGGTGTCGCTATAGTAGCCATCCTTTTTATGTTGACTAAAGGTTATAGATTCCCTTGTCTATGAAGTAAGTCAAGAATGAGACCAATGAATGGTAAGTATGAATATGGCGACTTCAAGGTTATGCTTACTGTGAATGGTATTATGGGACGCCCTTCATGCATTGCACAAGTGTGTGTTGAGGTTACTTAGGAGTATAGTGCTCACATCATATGAAGGTGTAGGTGTAGACTATGCCATGAACATGATGTATCTTCTATACCCAAAGAATTATGTCTTATGTTGACTTATGATTATATGATGCTTACTTTGAAAATATGATTATGACTTGTTATTGTCTCTTATGCTTATGTCTCATGTTGACTAACCATTTTGAGATGCTCTTATGATGTTGTGCTAGCTAATATATTTAGTACATTTTGTAGGGTTTGGCGATATTGAGTTCTATTTTGGAGGCTAGGTTTGTAAGAAACAAAGGTGTTGAAGACTTGGTGAGTCCTCATAGCATCGAGGACAAAGCCACCATTACCTTTATGTCTTTTCTTTATGTTTTAGTCTTTTGTATGGGCTGTGTCCCAAAGTTTTATTCAAGTCAAGTCTAGATGGTTTGAGACAAAGTGTAGTAAGACTTCCGCTTGCATTTTATAAAGACTTTGATTGTATGGATAAAGTTTTAAAATTTCCATACTTTTCTATTATCTTGTGTTGTGATATGCTAAAGGCTTGTATGAGACCCCTTCGGGGTCAAGTACGACATGTTGCATCTAGGGTGTACCCCTGGGTCGTGAAAAACTTAGAAATCAGAGCACAAGGTTTTAGAATGGTTCTAGGATTGTCTCAAACCATGTCTAGTAGAGTCTTGTTCATAAATGTGAAGCACACCACATTTATGAATAGGAGGCTATTGGATGTTTAGGAAATCTCATTTCTTCATTCTCTAAGTCGTGCCATAGAGTTTAGTTCTAGTAGGTATTTCTCCTAATCCTTGCCCTATTGTTTCCAGGATATGGCTAATACTAGGGCTAATGCTAGGAGAGATGAGGAAGGCAATGTGGAGCAAGAGGTTCCTCCACAAGCTCCTCCCCAAGCTCTTATTGAACATCCGAAATTGTCGAATGCAGAGATTAGGTCGGCTTTCAAAATGTTGGCCAAAGCATTGACTACTCAAATTCAAACTTTGACAGCACAAGTGAATAGAGAGGTAGTAGCTCCGGCAAACCCAATAAGGGGGATGGCTTCTTCTAGAGTAAGAGTGTTTTTGAGGATGAATCCTCCGGAGTTTAGTGGCTCCAAGGTGGAGGAAGATCCTAAGGAGTTTATAGATAATGTTTATAAGATTCTTGATATCATGGGGGTGACTTTGGTAGATAAAGTGGAGTTAGCCGCTTACCAATTAAAAGGGTAGCACAAATATGGTATGATCAATCAAAGGAGAGTAGACTGGTAGAAGCGGTTCCCATAGAGTGGGAGCTGTTTGAAAAGGCATTACTTGATAAGTTCTTTCCCCTAGAGTTGAGGGAGGCTAATATGCAAGAGTTTATTAATCTTAAGCAAGGTGGTATGAGTGATTAACAGTATTCTCTAAAGTTTGCTCAACTCTCCAAGTATTCCCTAACTTTAGTGGAAGATTCAAGGGCTAGGATGAATCATTTTATGATGGGAGTGTCCGACTTAGTCAAAAAAGAATGTCATATGGCAATGTTTGTTGGTGATATGGATATCTCACGTCTTATGGATTTCACCCAACAAATTGAGCCAAAACTCAAGGAATAGAGTTCTAGGGAGAAAAAGACATCTAGAGAGGATGATGATAAGTCCTTTGATGATGAGTCAGATGGACAACGTCGCCCTCGATTAAGACAAGCTCCCCGGGCAAAGTCCCTCAAGTACTCCTAAGTCCAACCAAAAGAGGGTGGCTAACCCTATGTCTCAAGATAATGGTAGTGAGATTCTATTGTCGGGATGTAGTAAGTGTGATAGAAGGCATGAGGGTGAATGCTTAGAGGGTTCTAATGTTTGTTTTTGTTGTGGTGAGTTGGGCCACAAGATAAGGCATTGCCCTAAGGTTGCTAGAAATGAGGGAGATAGTCGTCGTAGGTCTCAACCCTACCCTTCATCCGGTTCTAGAGTGTGGGACTTCACTAGAATGAATCTCTCAAAGTTTCATGGTTCTAAGGTTGAGGAAGATCCTCAAGAGTTCATTGATGAGGTTTACAAGCTGTTGATGATTATGGGAGTGACGCCGGAGGAAAAGGCGCAGTTGGCCCCCTATCAACTTAAGATTGTTGCTAAAATTTGGTTCAATAGGTGGAAAGAAGGGCGACCGAAAGATGCGGGTCCTCTCGATTGGGAGAAGTTTTAGGTTGCTTTCCTTGATAGGTTATTTCCCCTTGAGATGAAGTAGGCAAAGGTTCTTGAGTTCATCATCCTTCATCAAGGAAGTATGAGTGTCAAGGAATATGCTTTGAAGTTCATATAATTGTCTCTATATGCTCCCACAGTGGTTGTCGATCCTAGGGAAAAGATGAGTAAGTTTGTTTCTGGTGTGTCCAAAAAGGTTGTTAAGGAATGCCGTACCGCCATGATTATTAATGACATGAATATTTCTCGTCTCATGGTTCATGCTCAACATATCGAAGAGGAGAAACTTAAGGAAAGGTCTAAGGAGGCAAAGAGGGCTAAAAGCGGTGATGGTAATTTTTCAAAGTTCGATGGACATTGTCGTTCTATGTTTCGACAAAGGTTTTCCGGGAAAGGTTCCTCCAATGCTCCTCCAAAATTCAACAAAGATAGGGTTCCTAACCCTAAGCCTCAAAGAGGGAATGGTAGTAGATCTTCATTGCCTATGTCTACTTATGCTAGGTGTGGAAAGAAGCATGAGGGTAAGTGCCTATCCGGCACAGATAGTTGCTTGGGTTGTGGTAAAAGTGGTCATAAGATGAGGGATTGGCCAATGCTTATGGCTAAAGGAAGAGAGGGCAATCAATCTCCTCCTATTTGTTCGGGTTTCAATGCTCCCAAGAAAAATTGATTCTATGCATTCCAGACTTGTGATGAACAAGAGAGTTCTCCCGATGTGGTTACTGGTATGTTGAAAGTCTTCGAACTTAATTTTTATGCTTTACTTAACCTCGGTGCTACGTTGTCTTTTGTGACACCATATATGTCTATGAGGTTTGATGTTCTTCCGGATGTGTTGTTAGATCCTTTTCTATCTCTACTCCTGTTGGTGATTCTATTGTGGCTAACAGGGTCTATATAAAGTGTCTCGTTTCCTTGTCCCGTAGAGGTACTCTTGTTGATTTGGTAGAGCTTTAGATGCTCAATTTTTATGTTATCCTTGGTATGGATTGGCTGCATTTTTGTTATGCTTCTATTGATTGTAGAACCCGTGTAGTCATGTTTCAGTTCTCGAATGATCCTGTCCTAAAGTGGAAAAGGGGAAATTCTATGCCTGAGGGTCAGTTTGTCTCTTGTCTTAAAGCTAGAAAGATGATTAATAAGGGTCGCATGTACCATCTAGTTAGGGTGAGGGATGTGGATTCTGAAACCACTACTCTTGAGTTGGTCCCTGTTGTTAATGAGTTTCTGGAAGTATTCCCAGATGATTTACCCGGTATTCCTCCCAAAAAGGAAATAGACTACGGTATTGACCTTCTCCCAGATACGTAACTTATGCCTGTTCCTCCTTACCAAATGGCTCTAGCAGAACTTAAGGAACTTAAGGAGCAATTGAAAGACTTGTCGGCTAAGGGTTTCATCCGACCGAGTATATCTCTATAGGGTGCTCCAATCTTGTTTGTTAGAAAGAAGGATGGTTCATTTCGTATGTGTATAGACTATCGACAGTTGAATAAGGTTAACGTAAAGAATAAGTATCCTCTCCCAAGGATAGACGATTTGTTTGATGAACTTCAAGAAGCAAGTTACTTCTCAATGATTGACCTTCGGTCAAGCTATCACCAATTGAGGGTAAACGAAAATGATACTCCGAAAATGACTTTTAGAACTGATGAGTCATAGTTTAGGACTCATTTAGCGCTTTGTTTATATTGATTTAGTATCCTCAAATGTTTATTTTGTGCCAATAACTGATGTTAAATCCTTGATTTTCAGGAATATGGATTGAGGAACAAAGCAAGGGCACTAACAGGAAAAAAGGAACAAAACAGGGTGAAGAAATTAAGATGGGCGAGCCTGAGGACTTCCAAGAGCATTCGGCGTGTTGTCGAGTGGCTCCTCAGACCGCCTAAAATTCCAGTGTGCTAAGCTCTAAAGGAAAGAACCTAGTCGGCGAGGAAAAGAGGCAGTCAGCAGATCACCGAGTGATTCTGCAAAACCAATTTAGATTGCTCAGAGTTACAGGCCTTAAGGATGCTGAGTGCCAAGGTGAAAGGGTGATGGAACTGACCAAAGGGTTGCTCGCCGAGGGGTTCGGTGAGCCCGACTTACTTCGCCGAATTAGCTTTCGAAGCTTATTTTATGTGACTATAAATACGGTTTTGAACATTTAGTTTAGTATCTATCTATCTATCTATCTATCTATCTATGAATCAATGAAGAAAAAAACATCTGAACATAGAAAATAATTTTGAGACAGTTTTCTCTAGAGTTCTTCCTTAGTTTTGAAGCATTGAAGAAATTCACTTTTGAGAAATTGGAAGTGGGTCTTTGATATTCATCAAATTGAATTATTGTAAGGACAAAATCACTCTTACCTAGTTGATGAATAATCCATTTGGTAACTGCTTTTACCTTTTTATAATGTCTAGCTAAAACCCCATATTCTTGGAGTGTGATTATGGGTTGATTTAGCTTATGGGTATTGCTAATTTTTAGTTTAAATGCTATTTAAAAGTGAGTTTAATCATTAATTGTGGTTTAATTTAAGAATTGTAGTTGCAAATGCAGTTTTATGTTCGTGTTATTGGCTTGCTCGAGAGAGAGGTTTTAGAACTAAGGTTTTTGATTAATTATTTGTAGGTATTGGGTTGATTTGGGTTCAGCTCGAGAGAGTGAATCCTAAAGCCAATTCCACACATTTAGCTCGAAAGAGTGAATAGATTAAGGTGTGGGCTGCAATTATTTTGCATTCTTGTTGATATTCAAGAGAAATCACTTGATTCGGGGTAAATTGTTCAAGAGAAAATTTACCTCCCCTATAGCCTAGCCTACTCACTAATATCTAGTTATTTACTAATAGTTGCAATTACCCATATATCTATATTGCCTATAATCAATCACATCCCAAGAATTCGTGTCATTATTGTTAATTCTTACTGTTTGTGACTGCTATTTGTAGTTGATAATCAAAACCAAAACCCCCATTTGACATTTGTGTGACCCCTTAATTTGAATGATGTCTTTATTCGATAATTTTTATTCCTATGACTGATTTGACTGTGTTTATACTTCCCAATTGAATCTGCAACACGTACTGCTCCGTGTGGGATTCGACCCCAACTCATTTAGTTGGGTTTTATACTGATTTACGATCGTTGACACTTAGAATTGGATGAGGTGTCTTTGAAACGTTAATAATCAAAATGGCGCCGTTGCCGGGGAGTGGTGTTGTTTGAAATTCTTTTTGGTGAAGTTGAATTGTGTTTTTGTTAGTCATAGTTGAATCTACTTACTTTTAGTTTTGGTTTTTGTGTTGCTTGTTAAAACATAGGAAATGAGTGTTAACGGTAGCAATGGTAGCCATGTGGGCCACCAAAATGACATCAGGAATCTCAAAGATGTCAACGACCCGAATGTCAATGACCCAAATCTAGTGGGTGGAGTTGGTGCCATTCGCTTGCCTCCAGCCGAAGGAAACACTGTTTTCCACATTACAAGCACCATGTTGCAACTCTTGCAATTGAAAGGTTTGTTTAGTGGGTTGGCTCATGAGGATCCCCATGAGCATATAAGGAATTTTGTTGATGTATGCGGACCGTTCTCCTTTAAGAACATATCTCAAGAATCTATTCGGCTGAGGTTGTTCCCATTTTCTCTAATGGGAAAAGCATATAAGTGGTTGGCTGAGTTGCCAAGAGATTCTATCACTTCGTTGGAAGAGCTTATTACCGCATTCCAATAGCGATTTTTCCCTCCTCCGAAGATGATGACTCTTCGGGACCGTATTCAAAGCTTCAAGCGTTTGGAGGGTGAGCCAATCCATGAGACTTGGCTAAGGTTCAAGAAGATGGTGTTGCAATACCCAACTCATGGATTGCCCGATAATGTACTACTGAAATACTTCTACAGAAGCCTCGATTCAGTGAACAAGGGGGTGGCTGACCAACTTTCTCCAGGAGGTTTAATGCAGCAGCCTTATGTGATTGCAACCCAACTTCCTGATGGCATGACCAAAATTAACCGGGCATGGTACACCCAGAAAGATCAAGTCTCTCCTCTTACATACAAATTGATAAAGGAACAGATGGAAAAAGATCAAGAGAGAGACCAAAACATGGCAAAGATAATGACCCAGCTAGACATCTTGGCCAAGAACGTCATGGGTGCTAGTACAAGGAGGAGGTTATCGTGCTAACTACCCAAGGTCAGGTGGTAACCAAGGTTGGAACAAAGATGAGGGCTGGTGAGACCGTGATAGGGATTTGTGTGATCGTAACGCCACCTGGAAGGAAAGAGAAGGGGAGAAGGATAGGTACGTTCGTCCCCACGAGCGTCAAAAGCCCAAAGATTCTGAGGGTGGCCGGACTGAGGATATGCTCTCACATATTCTCAACAAAGTTGAAGGGTCCAATAAAGTGTTGAAAGAAATGAAGGAAGATGTATCGACTCTCAACAAGATGGTGACCTCTCATTCCATCTCTATCAAGCAGTTGGAGACCCAAATTGGTCAATTTCATCGCATCTAAACCCGAGACAACAAGGGGGGTTGCGTAGTGATACTATGGAAAACCGAAACAATGAATTTTGAATGGGTACTTGCATCGCGCCACGAGGATTAACTAAGCCGCTTCTTGGGAGGGAACCCAAGTTTTTAATGCTTTGTGTTTTGTGTTTGGAATAATGGGTGTTGATTGTGCAGGTCGAAGTGTGGAATATGTTTGAAAAATACAGGTTGGCGAGCCAAGAGTCCAGTCGGTGATTCACCGAAGAGGTCGGTGAGCCTAACTTGGACTGTAGTTGGACTCTCAAAAATGGCAAGAAGGATTCTGTAAAACTCGTCGGGCCCATGGACAAGTCGGCAACTCGCCGAACAGGTTAGCGAGCCTGATTTTGTCCGCCGTTTGGACCCCCAAATTAACTGGAGGTCTTGTAAAACTCAGCGAGGTAAGTCACCACTCGGCGTGTCGCCGAGTGGTTCGGCGAGGACTACTAATATCGCTGAAAGGGCCACGAACTGAAAGGTTTAAAAAGGCCAAAGGTTTAAAATTTCAAACTCTTTCCCATTCCCTCACTTTTAGCCTCGTATAATCAAATCGCACTCTACATTTTCAATATTTTTCCTAGTTTTACCGCTTTTGCTCTTTGATCTCGTGCTCGGAGTTGGAATACATTGCCACCTAGCTTTACAAATTCATATTTCAGCTTAAAGGTTGGTTTTCCGAACCCCAACCTCTTAAATTATGGTTGAACTCGAATGCATTTGTTTAAATCTTGATTGATGTGTGCTGGGCATATTTTGAAATCGTATTTGTGTGCTAGTTGCATATTTTAATTTCGAAATGTGCTTAAAATGCTTATAATGATGAATTCCTAAGTTTTGTACTCTGAAATTGATCATAAATTGTTGGGTTGTGGTATTTTGTTGTTGGGTCTAGTCGGGTGAAGTTTGAGTAATCCCAATTGTGCTAAATGATGTACTTTGCCCAATGATGGAGCGTTTGACGTCATTCTGAAGGGCAAAAGTCATCAAATGGACAATTTTTTCCAAACCGGGGGAAGTCTGAGTACCCCGGTGGCATGGGTCTAATGAGTCTAAGCTTAATTATATGAGTATGTTGTTTGATTTTGTTTCCGGAGGATGCGGGCTTGATTTTAGGAAACGGGGTTGAAATTTGGTACGTTGGACAATTCGGCGAGCTTGGTCAAGCTAGCCGAACCACTCGGCAGTTCGCCAATGTCCCCCTTGATAGCCTTTAATTTCATGAATTTGATAGACTAGAGTCTGTAACTTTCGGCGAGAAGCCTGAGATCGCCGAGTGCACTCGGTGACTCGCCAAATGTCTCCCTTGATCGCCTTTTCTGTGCCCCTAACCCCTAAAACAGACTATAACTTTCGGTGGACTAGTCTGAGCTCAACGAATGATGTCGGCAATTCCCCGAAAGGCCCTGCATATCGCCAACCTGTCATTTTTCTGGAAAATTTTCGAGCCAGTCCTTTCGGCAAGCCCCATCTTGTTCGCCAAAGCAACTCGGTGACTCGCTGATCGGTTCGGTGAGTCTTTCTGCAACCTGTTTTCTACATTTTTCTTGGATTGTTTCTAAATTTTTCCAATGTGTTTCACAGATATGGCTAGGACCAACTTGGGCAACAGTTGTATGCCACCCCGCAAACGAGCATGGGGCATAGTGATTAATAAGGGAGCAGCTGCTCCTTCCAAAAATGGAATGAAGGCACCTCGTAAGGGAGCCAAGGGCAAGGGCAAAGCGCTTGTAGCTGAGATACCAGAGCACAACTTTGGCAGTGAGGGGAAGTCTCTTAATTCTCAGGTCTTACTCTCTGAGCCTGATGATGACTAGCCTCTACAGTCCCGGCGAGCAGAGATTTATGCAAGGACTCGCCAAGATTCATCTAGGGTCCCAGAGTCTACCCCTCCTGCTGCTGATACATTGCTGGCTCCGGTGCAGACGGTGGTTCCAGCGCCACCAGTTCAGGGTCCTCCTCCCCGGCTACTCAACAGGCTAAAAGCCGAGGGATTGTGGACCATCCTTGAATAAAAGAGGTTGTCCACAGACGGTGTAGTGGATAGGTACCCTAATATGTGGGACACTCTCCGGTTCCACAGGTTTGAGCAGTTCACCAGGCCTCGAGGCCCCTACATCCCTACATGTGTTAGAGAGTTCTACACTGCCTATGGTGATTTAGTGCCCAAAGGAAAGAAGAAGGCCAGTACGTTCAGACCGGTAGAGTCTGTGGTGGTCCGAAGGAGGACTGTCAGATGATAAAACAATGAAATAAACATCGTGTTTGCTGGCCCACAGACGTCGAGCACGAGTACCAGAGGATGACGACTTCACAGACTGTGGATGACAAAAAGGGCTGGCTTGCTCCCGTCATTTCTGACACCACCCCGAGGTGGATTGAGGTAGGATCTCCCATTGAGACGAAGTACTTGAAAATCGCCGCTAGGTATTGCTTTGGGTTCATTAGCAGCTCCATAATACCTTCACAGAATGAGTCCAACCTCCGCCACCCAAAGGCGGCCTGTCTCGGATCAATCATCACCAAGAAGCGGCTCAACTTGGGACTCATTATTGAGCAGGAGATGGCCATGAGGGCCAAACAGCGTCAGGCGTCTCTTCCTTTCCCAGTACTGGTTACAGAGCTATGTCAGCGTGCTAGAGTTCCTCGTGATGAGAAGAGGGACATAGAGGTCACTCCTACATCTTCCACAGATATCTGGCACATAAAGGCTTAGTACACTCAGGATGAGGAGGATAGGAGGAGAGCGGCTCCGGTGGATGCATCCCCATAGGTTGATGTTGATCCTATAACTGCAGAGGCATATTTGCCTACTTCGGCTCCGGGCCTTCAGGTACACCCACTTCCACTTCTTCCCAGGTTCCTGGTTCTTCTGCTGCTTCCCAGCCCACCAGGATTACTCAGGCCATGATCCTAAAAATGGGGAACCTATCCCATTCTACCGATGTGCGGGCTACCCGGTTAGAGGCCGAGGTGCCTTGGATGATTGGTAAGCCATCTTAGCAGCGTTGACACCCCTCATGACATCCATTGATGCTCTCGCGGTGAGAGTAGAGACTTGTGAGAGTAGACAGGGGGTTGCTTCCGAGGTGACGTCTTTAAAGGTCGAGGTTTCAGATTTGAGGACGGATGTGGACTATTTGAAGTCCACAGACTTCACTTCTATCTTTGAGTCAGCTGAGGCTCAGGATGTTCCGGCCAGTTCTGCGATGCTTCCGGGTACCACCGGAGATGTACCTATGGATGATGTGGATGCTGATGAGTCAGAGGCAGAGACGGATGAGGAGCAGCTTGAGGAGCGAAAGGCTGCTGTGTATGCTGATTTAGCCGACTTGGAGGGTGATATGTTTGAGCCTGCCCGACAGGGTTCTTTGAG
The DNA here is from genome assembly GCA_029582245.1 of Solanum etuberosum. Lineage (NCBI taxonomy): Eukaryota > Viridiplantae > Streptophyta > Magnoliopsida > Solanales > Solanaceae > Solanum > Solanum etuberosum. The sequence goes on along the minus strand of JAJONR010000964.1, from coordinate 9,320 downwards.
GGACACGTCCATGGTAGGCTCTAGTGGAGCCAATGTTGATGTTGCACCGGGCATTGATGCTCAAGATCAGAGTGTGACTCTGGGCACTGATTCCCTGACAGATAGAGCGACTGTGTAGACAAGATTCTTCTTTACCTCCCTCTCTATCATTTTTATTGATTGGTGATTATTTTTGTTGCATTTGAGGACAACTGCTTTTTATTTGTGGTGGAGTATGGTATTTCTATACCTACCTCTTGTGTATATATTGGGTTTTGTGTTTTAAACTGTGTTTTGATCTTATCTAGTGGATGTTTGAGCTTATGGCTCCTTGTTATGAATGAAAATGGTTTTTTGACCCATCTGAAAATTTTTGCCACCTCTTGTTGTGTGTGAATGTTGCTGTTCTTATGCAAATTTGTGTATCAGTTAATGGAACACAAAATGAATAGTGCTCTTATGCAATACCGATGACTTGAATAGTGCTCTTAATGGAACCAAAATGAATGCGCTGCTAGGAGGAGGCCAAATGAAGTTGCATAGACAATATGTGGACTTGTTGCATCTCGTTATGACTAGCCGGTTATCGAATGGAGTCTCTTATGATGAACATTGCACACTAGTCTCATTTGATATTGGTGCCAATGCCTTGTGTGATGAACTTACTTTGAACCTTGTGTGATGACACCTAGAATTTACCCCATTGGTCCGGTTGACTAAGTGATGCAAGCTCTTGAAATGATCTTAGGCAACAATTTTAAAGAGTGAAACAATTTGACAATATACCTCTTTTGTGGCAAACCTTTTGAGGTGTGTCAACCTTGCTTGAACCCCCTTTGAGCCTTATCCTTTTCTTGGAAGAAACTTCATGCAATTATGACCCCTCTTGATCCATTCACCCATAATCCTCATGAAGTGTGGTTTGATTGAATAGCCAACTTCGGTCAAAAGCCTAAGTTGGGGGTGTGGTGAAAAGAGAAGGTAAATCAAGAAGTATAATAAAATCCCCCTTCTAGCAATGGTCTTGAAAAAGATGAAACCCCTCCATATAAAGAAAGAGAAAAAAAGAAGAAAGCAAAAGAAAAAGAATGAAAAAAGTTGTCAAAGTTGCAAAAGAAATGGGGTGTACGGTATTCCATTGGAAGTTGAATAATGGAGTGAATTTTGAACATGATTCAAATGTTGAAGAAAGGGAAGAAAGTGATGTTCAGAACACATTTCATGAGGGTAGCAGCCACTGAGCCTAAATGACCATACCTTTTCACTCAGCCCCGTTATGAGCCTTGGAAAGACCTTTGAGATCTTGAGTGAGCTGAAACGAGTGTTGATTGGAAAATAAGGGCAAACCTATGGGTGAAGTTATACATGTGTTCATCTTTATAAGTGTGAGAGTTGTATGTGATTACGGAGCTATAAATTGTTGAGAAATTGTGTGTGAATATGGAATCATCTTTGTTGTGAGGGTATTTGAGTACCTTTGTTGAGCTTGAACTTGCATTTGAAGCAAGTATTGTGAACTTGAGTATCTTTGATAATGGTGAGTCACAACTTGAATCTTTGAGTGCACAATTGATCCTTGCATGAATAAGTTGAGTTTTGTTGTGTGCATTCATGATTGAGTCTTATGTAGAACTGCTTGAGACATCCTTTTTGAACTGCTCAACTTGAGTTTTACTTGAGGACAAGAAAAAAGTTTAAGTTGGGGGTGTTGATGAGTCCGAGTTTTGGACTCATTTAGAGTTTTGTTTATATTGATTTAGTGTCCCCAAATGCTTATTTTGTGCAAATAACTGATGTTAAATCCTTGATTTTCAGGAATATGGATTGAGGAACAAAGCAAGGACACTAACAGGCAAAGAGGAATAAAACAGGCTGAAGAAATGAAAATGGGCGAGCCTGAGGATCGCCAAGAGCATTCGGCGTGTCACCGAGTGGCTCCTCAGACCGCCTAAAGTTTCAGTTTGCCATGCTCTAAAGGAAAGAACCAAGTCAGCGAGGAAAAGGGGCAGTCGGCGGATCGCTGAGTGATTCTGCGAAACAAAGATAGATCGCCCAAAGTTACAGGCCTTGAGAATGATGAGTGCCAAGGCGAAAGGGCGATGGAAGAGACCAAAGGGCGGCTCACCAAGTGGTTCGGGGAGCCCGACTTACTTCACCAAATGAGATTTCGTAGCATATCTTCTGCGACTATAAATACGTTTTTAAACATTTAGTTTAGTATCTATCTAGCTATATATCTATCTATCTATCTATCTATGAATCAATAAAGATAAAAACTTGTGAACTTAGAAAATAATTTTGAGACAGTTTTCTCTAGAGTTCTTCCTTAGTTTTGAAGGAATAAAAAAATTTACTTTTGAGAAATTGGAAGTGGGTCTTTGATATTCATCAAATTGAAGCATTGTAAAGACAAAATTACTCTTACCCAGTTGATGGATAATCAATTTGGTAACTATTTATAACTTTTTATAATATCTAGATAAAACCCCAAATTCTTGGGGTGTGATTATATGAATATGGGCTGATTTAGCTTATGGGTATTGCTAATTGTTAGTTTAAATACTATTTAAAAGTGAGTTTAATCATTAACTGTGGTTTAATTTAAGAATTGTAGTTGCAAATGCAATTCTATGTTTGTGTTCTTGGATTGCTCGAGAGAGAGGTTTTAGAACTAAGGTTTTTGATTAATGGTTTGTGGGTATTGGGTTGATTTGGGTTCAGCTCGAGAGAGTGAATCCTAAACCCAATTCCACACATTTAGTTCGAGAGAGTGAATGGATTAAGGTGTAGGATGCTCTTATTTTACATGCTTGTTGATGTTCGAGAGAAATCACTTGATTCGGGGTAAATTGTTCGAGAGAAAATTTACCTCCCCTATAGCCTAGTCTACTCACTAATATCTAGCGATTTACTAATAGTTTCAATTACCCATATGTCTATATTTCCTATAATCGATCACATCCCAAGAATTTGTCTCTTTATTGTTATTTCTTATTGTTTGTGACTGCTATTTGTAGTTGTTAATCAAAACCAAAACCCCATTTGACATTCGTGTCACCCCTTAATTTGAATGATGTCCTTATTCGATAATTTTTATTCCTATGACTGATTTAACGGCATTTATACTTCCCAATTGAATCTGAAACACGTACCGCTCCGTGTGGGATTCGACCCCAACTCATTTAGTTAGGTTTTATACTGATTTACGATCGTTGACACTTAGAATTGGATGAAGTGTCTTTGAAACGTTATTAATCAAGAACCCGATATGGTCATTTTGAATTTTTGGTGATGTCTTTTGGTTTGACTAATGCTCCAGTCGCTTTTATGGATTTGATGAATAGGGTGTTTAGACAATATCTTGACATGTTTGTGATTTTATTCGTTGATGATATATTGATCTATTCTAGAACTGAGGATGATCACATTAATCATTTGAGGATTTTGTTGCAAATTCTCAAGGACCAAAAATTCTTTGCGAAGTTTAGCAAATGTGAGTTTTGGTTAAGGTCTGTAGCTTTTCATGGTCATATTTTTTCAAGTAAGGTATTGAGGTAGATCCTATGAAGACGGATGCGATTAAGAGTTGGCCTAGACCTCTATCCCATTCAGATATTAGAAGTTTCTTGGGTTTAGCTTGTAATTACATAAGGTTTGTTGAGGGGTTTTCTACGATTGCCTCTCCATTGATAACATTGACTCAAAAGAAGGCTAACTCCATATGGTCCAAAGCATGTGAGAATAGTTTTCATGAATTGAATGATAGAGTTACTTCCGCTCCGATGTTGACCTTGCCGGAAGGGACTGTTGGTTTTGTTGTTTATTGTGATGCCTCGAGAATTGGGCTAGGATGTATATTTATGCAAAATAGAGAAGTGATTTCCTATGCCTCAAGGAAACTTAAGATTCACGAAAAGAATTATCCTACCCATGACATTGAACTAGCGACAATTGTTTTTGCCTTAAATATCTAGAGGAACTATTTGTATGGTGTTCATGTTGATGTTTTCACCGACCATAAGAGTTTACAATATGTGTTTAATCAGAAGGATCTACATCATCGCCAAAGAAGATGTCTTGAGTTATTGAAGGATTATGATATGAGTGTTCTCTATCACCCCCGGTAAAGGGAATGTTGTGGCAGATGCTCTTAGTCGGTTATCTATGGGTAGTGTTGTTCATATTGAAGAAGATAAGCAGGAGTTGGTTCGATATGTTCATAGATTGTCCTCGTTGGGTGTTCAGTTAGTGGACTCCACCAAGGGTGGTGTTATAGTCCACAATGGTTCAAAATCATCTTTTGTGGTGGATATGAAAGCAAAGCAAGGTCTTGATCCTACTTTGGTTGAATTGAAGGAAGCGGTGCTTAAAAAGTCCATAGAGAATTTCTCCCAAGCGGGAGATTGTGTACTTAGATACCAAGGTCGTTTGTTTATTCCCAATGTTAATGACTTGAGGGATTAGATCTTGACAGAAGCCCATAATTCTCAGTATTCCATTCACCCGGGAGCCACCAAGATGTACCGTGATTTGCGGGAGATCTATTGGTGGCATGGGATGAAGAAGGATATTGTGGGATTTGTGGTTAAATGTCCTAATTGTCAACAAGTGAAAGTTGAACATCAGAAACCAGGAGGTTTTTCCCAAGGCATTAGCATTCCTACTTGTAAGTGGAAAGATTTGAATATGGACTTCATTGTTGGGTTTCCTCACACCCGGCGACAACATGACTCCATTTGGGTTATAGTAGATCAAATGAAGAAATCAGGTTATTTTATTCCTATCAAGATTTTTTATTCGACGGAGGACTATGCTAAGTTGTTTTTGAGGGAAATGATAAAGTTTCATGGAGTTCCTTTATCCATTATCTCTGATCGTGGTGCCCAATTCACTTCTCAGTTATGGAGATCTTTTCAAAAGGGTCTTGGTACTCGTGTTAAGCTTAGTACGACCTTTCACCCCCAAACCGATGGGCAAGCGGAGCATACTATCAAAACTTTGGAAGATATGATGAGAGCTTGTGTGATATATTTTAAAGGTAATTGGTATGATCACTTGCCTTTGATTGAGTTTGCATTTAACAATAGTTATCACTCGAGTATTGTTATGGCTCCATTTGAGGCATTGTATGGTAGGAGGTCTAGATCTCTTATAGGTTTGTTAGAGGCGGATGAAGTTGCCCTAATAGGTTCCAAGTTGGTACATGAGGCCATGGAGAAAGTTTGACTTATTAGAGAAAGGTTGAGAACGGCTCAAAGTAGGCAAAAGTCATATTCCGATGTTAGAAGAAGAGATCATGAGTTTTATTTTCATGATTGGGTTTACTTGATAATTTCACCCATGTAGGGTGTGATGAGGTTTGGTAAGAAAGGGAAGCTTAGTCTCCGATATGTAGGCCTATATTAGATTTTGAGACGTAGTGGTAAGGTTGCTTATGAGCTTGAATTGCCTAATGAATTGGCATGGGTGCATCCAATTTTCCATTTCTCCTTGTTGAAGAAATGTGTTGGTGATCCGACAACTATAGTCCCCTTAGAAGTTTTGGGAGTTAAGGAGAATCTTTCTTATGAAGAATTTCCGGTTGTGATTTTAGACCGGAAAGTCATGAAGTTGAGAATTAGAGAAGTTGTTTCCGTGAAAGTGTTGTGGAGGAATCTGTTAGTTGAGGGTGCTACTTGGGAGTCCGAGGTCGATATAATGTCCCGATATCCTCATCTCCTTCCTTCTACCCCTACTCTAGCTTGAGGTATTGAGTTCCTCATGGTTTACTCTTTTGTTCTCACGTGTCTTAGATATTCCCATGATTTCCTCATTTATGCATGTTCATGAAAAAGCTTAAGTTTGGAGAGAATGAGTAAATTTGATTGATTTCTACATGTTTATGTGTATTTGATTATGAGTTGCATATAGACTTGATGATACTATGTTTTGAACATGCTTTAGCTTGGAGTTGATGTTTCCTCCTCAGATATGTCCATTTATGTAATTTCATGCATGATGGGCTACTAGATTTGAGTTCATTTCCTTTGTATGATGTCTAGGATTCCATTCGAGGATGAATGTTCCTAAGGGGGAGATAATATAACATCCCAAAATCAAGAAACCTTGAAAACAGAGTCAAGTGGGAGGTCACCTGCCCTCCACTGAGCCATGGTACCCTTCATGGGACCCTTCACGGGCCGTGAATGGCACCACGGCTCGTGGTGGTGCTTATGGGGGCTTAGGCAGTGGTTGGGTAGGATGGGCTCCCCTCCCACTAGCCCTCAGCTGCCTCGTGAAGGGAACCACGGGTCGTGGTGGTGCCAGTGGTGAAGTGGACAGTGTCCTCCCGAAGGCAGGCTCCTCTTATGAGCTCCCAGATGGCTTGTGATGAGCCAAACGGGTCGTGGTGCTGGCAGTGGAGGGGAGATAGAATCCCCCAAGCCACTGGTCCAGGGTCACGATGGCCCAGACGGCTCGTGAACCCTGAGAAGGCTCGTGTGGGCCTCTATCTGGAGGTTTGCGTTAGTTGTAAGTCAGGGTCAGTTGGGTCTTTTCCTAGTTATTTTATTTTGATACTATGCCGTTTTATCCCATGCTTTGGACCCTATAAAAGTATTTTTAACCACAAATTCAACTCATTCAAGTTATTCAGAAGATCAAGTTCTTCCTCTCCAAAAAATTTCTCTCTCAAGATACTTGAGGAAGAAGGGTTCAACCTAGGGTTTCAAGGAAAGTCTCCAATTCTACCATTGAAGGCAATATTTTGGCATTGAGGTATGACAGTTTTCATCCTTGGATTCCTCCATTCATGGAGTTCCCAAATTCTCCTATTTTCAAAGTTAGAAATCCCCGATTGAGTTATGGTTTTTCTTCTATATTATGGATTCTCTTGATTATTGATTTAATTGATTCAATTATGATCTCTTATAAATGAATTGATGAAATTCTATGGTTTTATGATGATTTCCCATGAACCCATGTAATTCCCATGTTTTCCAAATTATGATGATATGATGTGGGTTTTGACGTGTGAAGTATCAATGATAATCTTGTTGTTGTGTTGTTGAAAGGATTTTCTCATATACACATGAAAGTATGATTGTGAAAGGTTTTCTCACATAGTAAGTATTCTAAGGTTGAAAGGTCTTCTAACCTAAATGAATCAAAGATAAGGAGCTATCCTAATGAAACCCAGCTTGGATTGGTTATCGAATGATACCTTTCCATGGATGGCTTATGACCTAGCTTGGATTGGCAAGATGACGTGCCCTTCCTGGATAATGAGAACAATTAAGAAAATGACTATTCCGTGGGATTTATGCTTAGCCCCGAGAGGATATTGAGATGGAAGCTCTCCCGTGGGTAGAGGTCGTGTTTCAAGAAGCCATCTCCTTATACCTTACCTATGTGCCCCCATAGGGTGATTGTCTAGATAGACATTAGCTAGTGGATCCTCCTAAGATAGAAGTTCATGGTCTTGCCTTGGCAAGTAGGACAACTCTTTTCGGTGTGGGAGACACCGGGGTATTGTGTTATAGCTCACATGGTCTTTATGTCGGTTAAGGCTACTTCCCACAATAATAATGATCTAAGGTTACTTCAAGAAGTATCTCACATGTGGTCAAAGGTTTTAAAGATGTTAGCTTGCATTGACCATGTTTTATGACTTACGTTTTCTTAAGCTTTTCATATCATGTTTTACCTTGGTCATTGCATGTCATGAAATGTCCTCTTTTAAGCATATTATCAAATGTTTTATTCATGGATATCATACTTGTTTCATGTTTGTACTAGTATATACTCTTGCATACATTTTCCTCAAATGTAGGGTCCAACATTCAGGGTTCTCAGTTTCTTGGCTAGAGGTTGATTTGAGAGATTTTAAGCTTTGGTGAGTCCTTGTTCTTTGAGGATGGATTTTCATTGTTTTAACTTTTTGACATGATGTATGGGCTAGGCCCAATTTAATTCTTATGTACTAGATGGCTAATGAGACAGGTGTTTAGACTTCCGCTTTGCTTTATAAATTTTCATGTATTTAAATTGTCATTTAAGTCTTTTTATTCTATTTCTTATGTTATGAATGCTAAGTGGCTTATATGGGGCCTCTCGGGGTCCTACACGCCATGTTACACCTAGGGGGTACCTTGCGTCGTGACACTAAGTGGCTTGTATGGGGCCTCATGGGGTCCCATACGCCATGTTACACCTAGGGTCTACCTTGTGTCGTGACAGTGACCTTCCTTTTTTCTTGAGTTTAGATAGGCTGAAATTTGTGTCAATTGAGATTCAAGTTGCTTAATTGAGATTCAATGGGATGTGACCATTTGGTTTAAAAAAGATAAATCACTCTTTATCTCCTTCAGAACTTTGTTCGAGCCTTCGACCTTATTAAGAATTGTAGAAAGCATGCCTTCTATTTTTTAACTCTCGGGGTCAATATTGTACACTTTAGGATTTGTCCTATCTCGAGGAGAAACATTATGATCCCTTTTGACCTCTCTATATCTCAAACAATTATGTCGGTCATTCCATTATATATTATGGTCACACCAATTACCATCGCTCTCATTATTTCTCAAAACACCATATGTGTTTTTATTTCAACCTTGATTCTTGTCTTGCCATTGGAAGGGAGGTCGGTGACCCCTTCTTGGTAAGCTAAAAATCTCACCTATTCATTGTTTATGTCATCAATCTCATAATCTTCAGAACCCCAACTTCCCTTATCAGGCACATCATTCTCACTTTACAGACCCTTACCGATGACATGCTTCATAAGAATCTCCGTAGAGATCCTCAAATAGAGCCATCCCAATACTAGAATGATAGATATTATTATAAGCCAACTCAATCAAAGGAAAATGATCATCCCAATTTCCCTTTAAATCAATCACACAACCACTCAACATATCTTCTAGAGTTTGAATAGAACGCTTGGCTTGTCCATCATTTTGAGAATCAAAAAGTCATGCTAAGCTTCACTTGAGTACCAAGTCGTTTCTAAAATGATCTCCTAAACTGAGATGTAAACTAAGTACCACGATCGGAGATAATTGATAAAGGTACTCCATGCAACCTCACCATTTCCTAAATATAAAGCTTGGCATATTCTTCAGCAAAAAGAGAAGTCTTTATGGGAAGAAAGTGAACCAATTTTGTCATTCAGTCCACAATAACCCATATTGAGTCAAACTCACAGTGAGTAATTCATGAATCATCGCAGCAACGGGTAGAGCCCGCGTCGACCTTTTATCTAATAAATGCATCCCTTCCAGAAGTCGGGGTTTGTTGCACGTATTAGCTCTAGAATTACTACGGTTATCCGAGTAGTAGATACCATCAAACAAACTATAACT
>JAJONR010000963.1:0-91408 GCA_029582245.1 Solanum etuberosum | reverse complement strand
ATTTCCAAAAGAGAATTCAATAACACCACTCCCCGGCAGCGGCACCATTCTGATTAACGTCTCAAACACACCTCATCCAATTCTAGGTGCGAACGATCGGTAAGCAATATAAAACCCAACAAATGAGTCGGGGTCGCATCCCACAGGGAGCGGTACCGTATCAAATTCTGTTAGGAAGTAAAGACATGATTCTAATCGGTTATAGAAGTAGACATTATCAAAATCAAACAAAATAAGTCAAAGGTTTGACAACGAATATCAAATGGGGGGTTTTGAGATATCAATTAACAACTACAATAATCACTAAAACAGGGGATTAGACAAGTAGTAAGGGATTCTCGAGATGTGATCGATTATAAGCTAATTTCACTATATGGGTAATTGGAGCTTTATAATAAAGTGTTGAATCACTATGGGTAGGCTAGACTATAGGTGCAATAGTTTTCTGTCGAACAACTATTACGGTTCAGGCGAGTACTCTCGAACCTCGACAAGCTTGACACTACAAAACAGCCCAAAACCTTAATTTATCTACTCTCTCGAGATGAACCCATAACAATCCAGACACTATAATCATCAATCGATAATCTTGGTTTTAGAACCTCTCTCTCGAGCAAGCCCAAAACACTAAGATAAAATTATATTTGCAACTACAATTCATAAATTACTACTCAGCTATCGATCAAACCCACATTAAAACAACATTTAATTCATTAAACAACAATACCCATAAGCTAATTAAGAAAATAATCACATAATCACACCCCAAGAATTGGGGTTTTAGCCAAGCTTCATAAAAAGATAGAAATTAATACCAAAAACATTCTCCATGATCTGGGTATTGCAATCCAAGTCTTTAAAATGATCAAAAATACTAAAAATCAAAAACCCACTTCGAATCTACTTGAAAAACCCTTCAAAGTTATTCTCCAATGGAAAATACTAAGAAAACTCTCCCAAAAACCGAAAACGACTAAAACTAAACTTTAATAATAAAAATCGGACCCTTTGAACTCTTTTAGAATTTAATTTATAGTTTAAAAATTTCAGATGCAAGGACCATAGGGTGAGGTAAGTCGAGCGTCGCCGACCAGGTCGACGACGTGCCAATCGCTCCATCTCATCGCCGGTCTTCCTTGGCTTTTAGTTCTCAAGGTTCTGTGACTTTAGGCGATCCAGAATGTGTCGCTGATCCAGTCGGCGGTCTGCCGAATGTCCAAATCCATCACCAAATTCGCTTCTCCCAAGGGCTGGCTGTCTGGAAATTTAGGCGAGTTGTAAGGCCACTCGCCGAGTTGCAGAGTGGCTTAGGCAATTCTCAGCTTTTGTTATCTTCACCCTTTTTCATCTTTTTAGCTCCATTTCACCTGGTTATGTCCTTGGATTGCTCCTTTTGCCTTCTTTGCTGCAAATCAACATTTTAACATCAGTACGAAGCATAAATTAGGCATTGGAGGACAATAAACTATCAAAACAAAGCCCTAAATAAGTCGAAATCTCGGAGTCATCAACACCCCCAACTTAAACTTTTGCTTGTTCTCAAGTAAAACTCAAGATCAATCAGTTCAACAAGGATATCTACAAATAGTGTTGCATAAGACTCAACATAAATGCACACAACAAGGTTCAAATTACTTATAAAATGATCAATTATGCACTCAAAATTTCAAATTGTGACTCACCATCTTCAAGAGTACTCAAGCTCACAATGCTTGCTTCAAATGAAAGTTCAAGCTCAACAAAGGTATTCAAATGCCCTCACAGCAAAGATGATTCCATATTCACACACTATTTCTCAGCAATTTAAAGTTCTAGAATCACATACAATTCTCACACTCACAAAGATGAACACATGCATGATTTCACCATAGGTTTGCCCTTATTTTCCAATCAACATTTGCTTCATCTCACTCAAGATCACAAAGGTCTTTTCATGGCTTGTAATGGGGTTGAGTGTCAAGGTATGGTCATTTAAGCTCAGTGGCTGCTAACTCCATGAAGTGTGGCCTGATCATCACTTTCCTCCTTTTCTTTAACAATTCAAACGTGCTCATAATCCACCCATTATTCAACTTCAAATGAATTACTGGATACCTATTTCTTTTGTAATTTTCATCACTTTATTTCATAACTTTTCATTCTTTTTTCTTTGCTTCTTTTCTTCTCTTTTTTTTGGAGGGGTTCCATTTTTTTCAAAACCATTACTCAAAGGGGGATTTTTCACACTTTTTGACTTTCCTCCTCTTTTCACCATACCCCCAACTTAGGCTTTTGGCCTAAGTTGGCTATTCACACAAACCACACTTCATGAAAGTTATGGGTAGATGGATAAAGAGGGATCACAATTGTTCAAGTTTCTTCCAAGAAAATGGTCAGGCTTAATAGGGTTCAAGAAAGGTTCACGCATCTCACAAGGTTGGCCACAAAAGAGGTATCTTGTCAAATTGTTTCACTCTTCCAAATCGTTGCCTAAGATCCTATCAAGTACTTGCATCACTTAGTCAACCGGACCAACGGGGTAAATTCTATGTGTCATCAAGCACAATTTTCAATACGAACTCACAATTCAAGGCATTGATACAATTATCAAACAAGACTACACACTTTCTAGCTAGCGTGCAATGTTCATCACAAGAGACTCATTCGACAATCGACTAGTCACAACGAGATGCTAAAAGTTCACATATTGCCTATGTAACTTCATTTGCCTCATCGTAGCCGCACATTCATTTTGTTCAATTAAGAACACTATTCAAGTCATCCGTATTGACCACAACCGACACTCAAATTTATACAAGAACAACCACAATCACACACTCAAGAGGTGGTAAAATTTTAAAATTGGTTCAAAACAATTTACAATTCAAAACAATGGAACAATATGGATCAGAAACAAAGATATAGCTATGTAAACTAAAAATCAGATCCAACATTCAAAAAGCCAAAAACAACAATATAAGCAGTTGTGAGAGTACGGAAATCGAAAAGTATGAAAATGAAGAGATTTTTGAATTTAAAATTGTTTGGCAGTTTAAAATTCTTCAGTTTGCATGCTAGTCGGCGACGTTAGTCACGGTCTTCAACCCACTCGGTGATACGCCGAATCTCCCTTTACCTCACCGAGTTTTACAGAATCTCCAGCAATTTGGGTTGTTCAAACGGCAGTTCAAGTCGGGATCACCGACCTGTTTGGTGAGTCGCCGACTGGACTTTTGGCTCGCCTACTGCTCAATTTCCTACACTTGCAACTTTTCAACCTGCACAATCAACACCCGTTATTCAAAAGCAATATTAAAAACATCAAAAACTTTGGTTGGCTCCAAAGAAGCACCTTATTTAACGTCGTGCCACGACAAACATACCACTTCAAGCTACATTTTAGGATTTTCCATTGCATTTCTTCTGTTGACACTTATTCCATCACCTGTACAAAAAGACACCAAACAAAAACAAACAGTAAATGGGTTCAACTATAACACAATCAAATCACAAACCCATTTCCAAAAAAGAATTCAATAACACCACTCCCCGGCAGCGGCACCATTTTGATTTACGTCTCAAACACACCTCATCCAATTCTTGGTGCGAACGATCGGTAAGCAGTATAAAACCCAACAAATGAGTTGGGGTCGCATCCCACAGGGAGCGGTACCGTATCAAATTCTGTTAGGAAGTAAAGACATGATTCTAATCTGTTATAGAAGTAGACATTATCGAAATCATACAAAATAAGTCAAAGGTTTGACAACGAATTTCAAATGGGGGGTTTTGAGATATCAATTAACAACTACAATAATCACTAAAACAGGGGATTAGACAAGTAGTAAGGGATTCTCGAGATGTGATCGATTATAAGCTAATTTCACTATATGGGTAATTGGAGCTTTATAATAAAGTGTTGAATCACTATGGGTAGGCTAGACTATAGGTGCAATAGTTTTCTGTCGAACAACTATTACGGTTCAGGCGAGTACTCTCGAACCTCGACAAGCCTGACACTACAAAACAGCCCAAAACCTTAATTTATCTACTCTCTCGAGCTGGATATGTAGAATGAGTTAAGATTCACTCTCTCGAGCTGAACCCATAACAATCCAGACACTATAATCATCAATCGATAATCTTGGTTTTAGAACCTCTCTCTCGAGCAAGCCCAAAACACTAAGATAAAATTATATTTGCAACTACAATTCATAAATTACTACTCAGCTATCGATCCAACCCACATTAAAACAATATTTAATTCATTAAACAACAATACCCATAAGCTAATTAAGAAAATAATCACATAATCACACCCCAAGAATTGGGGTTTTATCCAAGCTTCATAAAAAGATAGAAATTAATACCAAAAACATTCTCCATGATCTGGGTATTGCAATCCAAGTCTTTAAAATGATCAAAAATACTAAAAATCAAAAACCCACTTCGAATCTACTTGAAAAACCCTTCAAAGTTATTCTCCAATGGAAAATACTAAGAAAACTCTCCCAAAAACTAAACTTTAATAATAAAAAATCGGACCATTTGAACTCTTTTAGAATTGAATTTATAGTTTCAAAATTTCAGCTGCAAGGACCATAGAGCGGGGTAAGTCGAGCGTCGCCGACCCGGTCAGCGACGCGCCAATCGCTCCATCTCATCGCCGATCTTCCTTGGCTTTTAGTTCTCAAGGTTATGTGACTTTAGGCGATCTAGAATGTGTCGCTGATCCAGTCGGCGGTCTGCCAAATGTCCAAATCCATCGCCAAATTCGCTTCTCCCCAGGACTAGCGGTCTAGAAATTTAGGCGAGCTGTAATGCCACTCGCCGAGTCGCAGAGTGGCTTAGGCAATTCTCAGCTTTTGTTATCTTCACCCTTTATCATCTTTTTAGCTCCATTTCACCCGGTAATGTCCTTGGCTTGCTCCTTTTGCCTTCTTTGCTGCAAATAAATATTTTAACATCAGTACGAAGCATAAATTAGGCGTTGGAGGACAATAAACTATCAAAAAAAAGCCCTAAATAAGTAAAAATCTCGGACTCATCAACACCCCCAACTTAAACTTTTGCTTGTTCTCAAGTAAAACTCAAGATCAATCAGTTCAACAAGGATGTCTACAAATAGTGTTGCATAAGACTCAACATAAATGCACACAACAAGGTTCAAATTACTTATACAATGATCAATTATGCACTCAAAGTTTCAAATTGTGACTCACCATCATCAAGAGTACTCAAGCTCACAATGCTTGCTTCAAATGAAAGTTCAAGCTCAAGAAAGGTATTAAAATGCCCTCACTACAAAGATGATTCCATATTCACACACTATTTCTCAGCAATTTAAAGTTCCAGAATCACATACAACTCTCACACTCACAAAGATGAACACATACATGACTTCACCATAGGTTTGCCCTTATTTTCCAATCAACATTTGCTTCATCTCACTCAAGATCACAAAGGTCTTTTCATGGCTTGTAATGGGGCTGAGTGTTAAGGTATGGTCATTTAAGCTCAGTGGCTGCTAACTCCATGAAGTGTGGCCTGATCATCACTTTCCTCCTTTTCTTTACCAATTTAAACGTGCTCATAATCCACCCCATTATTCAACTTCAAATGAATTACCGGATACCCATTTCTTTTGCAATTTTTATCACTTTATTTCACAACTTTTCATTCTTTTTTCTTTACTTCTTTTCTCTTTTCTTTTCTTCTCTCTCTTTTTTTTGGAGGGGTTCCATCTTTTTCAAAACCATTACTCAAAGGGGTATTTTTCACACTTCTTGACTTTCCTCCTCTTTTCACCACACCACCAACTTAGGCTTTTGGCCTAAGTTGGCTATTCACACAAACCACACTTCATGAAAGTTATGGGTAGATGGATAAAGAGGGATCACAATTGTTCAAGTTTCTTCCAAGAAAATGGTCAGGCTTAATAGGGTTCAAGAAAGGTTCACGCATCTCACAAGGTTGGCCACAAAAGAGGTATCTTGTCAAATTGTTTCACTCTTCCAAATCGTTGCCTCAGATCCTATCAAGTGTTTGCATCACTTAGTCAACCAGACCAACGGGGTAAATTCTATGTGTCATCAAGCACAATTTTCAATACGAACTCACAACTCAAGGCATTGATACAATTATTAGACAAGACTACACACTTTCTAGCTAGCGTGCAATGTTCATCACAAGAGACTCATTCGACAATCGATTAGTCACAACGAGATGCTAAAAGTTCACATATTGCCTATGTAACTTCGTTTCCCTCATCGTAGCCGCACATTCATTTTGTTCCATTAACAGCACTATTCAAGTCATTGGTATTTACCACAACCGACACTCAAACTTGTACAAGAACAACCACAATCACACACTCAAGAGGTGGCAAAATTTTAAAATTGGTTCAAAACCATTTGCAATTCAAAACATTGGAACAATATGGATCAGAAACAAAGATATAGCTATGTAAAGCAAAAATCAGATCCAACATTCACAAAACACAAAAACAACAATATAAGAAGTTGTGAGAGTACGGAAATTGAAAAGTATGAAAATGAAGATATTTTTGAATTTAAAACTGTTTGGCCTTTTAAAACTCTTCTGTTTGCGTGCTAGTCGGTGACGTTAGTCACGGTCGTCAACCCACTCAGCGATGCGCCGAGTCTTCCTTTAGCTCACCGAGTTGTACAAAATCTTCAGAAATTTGGGTGGTTCAAACAGCGGTCCATGTCGGGCTCACCGACCTGTTCGGTGAGTCGCCGACTGGAATTTTTGCTCGCCTACTGCTTATTTTCCTACACTTTCAGCTCTCCAACCTGCACAATCAACATTTTCAAAAGAAATATTAAAAACATCAAAAACATCGGTTGCCTCCCAAGAAACACCTTATTTAACGTCGTGCCACGACAAAGATACCACTTCAAACTACATTTTTAGGATTGACCATTGCATTTCTTCTATTGACACTTATTCAATAACCTGTGCAAAAAGACACCAAAAAACAACAAACAGTAAATGGTTTCAACTATAACACAATCAAATCACAAAACCATTTCCCAAACAGAATTCAATAACACCACTCCCCGGCAGCGGCACCATTTTGATTTACGTCTCAAACACACCTCATCCAATTCTAGGTGCGAACGATCGATAAGAAGTATAAAACCCAACAAATAAGTTGGGGTCGAATCCCACAGGGAGTGGTACTGTATCAAATTCTGTTAGGAAGTAAAGATGTGATTATAATCGGTTATAGAAGTAGACATTATCGAAATCAAACAATATAAGTCAAAGGTTTGACAACAAATGTCAAATGAGGGGTTTTGAGATTTCAATTAACAACTACAATAATCACTAAAATAGGAAATTAGACAAGTAGGAAGGGATTTTCGGGATGTGATCGATTATAAGCTAATTTCACTATATGGGTAATTGGAGCTTAATAATAAAGTGTTGAATCACTATGGGTAGGCTAGACTATAGGTGCAATTGTTTTCTCTCGAACAACTATTACGGTTCAGGCAAGTTTTCTCGAACCTCGACAAGCTTGACACTACAAAAAAGCCCAAAACCTTAATTTATCTACTCTCTCGAGCTGGATAGGTAGAATGAGTTAAGATTCACTCTCTCAAGCTGAACCCATAACAACCCATGTACTACAATCATCAATCGATAATCTTGGTTTTAGAACCTCTCTCTCTCGAGCAAGCCCAAAATACTAAGCTAAAATTGTATTTTCAACAAACATTCATAAATTTCTACTCAGCTATCGATCAAACCCACATTAAAAAAAACATTTAATTCATTAAACAACAATATCCATAAGGTAATTAAGAAAATAATCACATAATCACACCCCAAGAATTGAGGTTTTAGCCAAGCATCATAAAAAGATAGAAATTAATACCAAAAACATTCTCCATTATTTGGGTATTGCTATCCAAGTCTTTAAAATAATCAAAAATGCTAAAAATAAAAGACCCACACAACAAGGTTCAAATTACTTATACAATGATGAATTATGCACTCAAAGTTTCAAATTGTGACTCACCATCATCAAGAGTACTCAAGCTCACAATGCTTGCTTCAAATGCAAGTTCAAGCTCAACAAAGGTATTCAAATGCCCTCACAGTAAAGATGATTCCATATTCACACACTATTTCTCAGCAATTTAAAGTTTCAGAATCTCATAAAACTCTCACACTCACAAAGATGAACACATGCATGACTTCACCCATAGGTTTGCCTTTTTTTTCCAATCACTATCTGTTTCAGCTCACTCAAGATCACAAAGGTCTTTTCATGGCTTGTAATGGGGCTCAGTGTCAATGTATGATCATTTAAGCTCAGTGGCTGCTACCTTCATGAAGTGTGGCCTGATCATCACTTTCCTCCTTTTCTTTAACAATTCAAACATGCTCATAATCCACCCCATTATTCAACTTCAAACGAATTACCGAATATTCATTTCTTTTGCAATTTTCATCACTTTATTTCACAACTTTTTCATTCTTTTTTCTTTGTTTCTTTTCTCTTTTCTTTTCTTCTATCTTTGAGGGGTTCCATCTTTTTCAAAACCATTACTCAAAGGAGGATTTTTCACACTTCCTGACTTTCCTCCTATTTTCACCACACCCCCAACTATTCACACAAACCACACTTCATGAAACTTATGGGTAGATGGATAAAGAGGGATCACAATTGTTCAAGTTTCTTCCAAGAAAATTGTCAGGCTTAATCAGGTTCAAGCAAGGTTCATACATCTCACAAGGTTGGCCACAAAAGAGGTATATTGTCCAATTGTTTCAATCTTCAAAATCATTACCTAAGATCATATCAAGTGCTTGCATCACTTAGTCAACCAGACCAACGGGGCAAATTCTATGTGTCATCAAGCATAATTTTCAATACGATCTCACAACTCAAGGCATTGATACAGTTATAAATCAAGACTACACACTTTCTAGCTAGCGTGCAATGTTCATCACAAGAGACTCATTCGACAACCGGCTAGTCACAACGAGATGCTAAAAGTGTACATATTGACTATGCAACTTCATGTGCTTCATCGTAGCCGCACATCATTTTGTTCAATTAAGAGGGCTATTCAAGTCATCGGTATTGACCACAACCGACACTCAAATTTGTACAAGAACAACCACAATCACACACTCAAGAGGTTCTAAAATTTTAAAATTGTTTCAAAAACCATTTGCAATTCAAAACAATGGAACAATATGGATCAGAAACAAAGATAAAGCTGTGTAAAGCAAAAATCAAATCCAACATTCACAAAATCCAAAAATAATAATATAAGTTGGTGTGAGAGTACGAAAATCGAAAAGTATGAAAATGAAGAGATTTTTGAATTTAAAACTGTTTGTTCTTTTAAAAGTCTTCAGTTTGCGTGCTAGTCGGCGACGTTAGTCACGGTCGTCAACCCACTCGGTGATGCATCGAGTCTCCCTTTAGCTCACCGAGTTCTACAGAATCTCCAGCAATTTTGGTGGTTCAAACGGCAGTCCAAGTCAGGCTCACCGACCTGTTCGGCGAGTCGCCGACTGGAATTTTGGCTCACCTACTGCTCATTTTCCTAGACTTTCAAATTTCCAACCTACACAATCAACACCCGTAATTCAAAAGCAATATTTAAAACATCAAAAACTTCGGTTGACTCCCAAGAAGTGTCTTATTTACCGTCGTGCCACGCCAGAGATACCACTTCAAGCTACATTTTTAGGATTGACCATTCCATTTCTTCTGTTGACACTTTTTCCATCACCTGTGCAAAAAGACACCAAACTACAACAAACAGTAAATGGGTTCAACTATAACACAATCAAATCATAAACCCATTTCCAAAAGAGAATTCAATAACACCACTCCCCGGCAGCGGCACCAGTTTGATTAACGTCTTAAACACACCTCATCCAAATCTAGGTGCGAACGATCGGTAAGCAGTATAAATCCCAATAAATGAGTTGGTGTCGAATCCCACAGGGAGCGGTACCGTATCAAATTATGTTAGGAAGTAAAGACGTGATTCTAATCGGTTATAGAAGTAGACATTATCAAAATCAAACAAAATAAGTCAAAGGTTTGACAACGAATGTCAAATGGGGGGTTTTGAAATATCAATTAACAACTATAATAATAACTAAAACAGGGGATTAGACAAGTAGGAAGGGATTCTCGGGATGTGATCGATTATAAGCTAATTTCACTATATGGGTAATTGGATCTTAATAATAAAGTGTTGAATCACTATGGGTAGGCTAGACTATAGGTGCAATAGTTTTCTCTCGAACAACTATTACGATTCAGGCGAGTTCTCTCGAACCTCGACAAGCTTGACACTACAAAACAGCCCAAAGCCTTAATTTATCGAGTCTCTCGAGCTGGATAGGTAGAATGAGTTAAGACTCACTCTCTCGAGCTGAACCCATAAAAACCCACACACTACAATCATCAATCGATAATCTTGGTTTTAGAACCTCTCTCTCGAGCAAGCTGAAAACACTAAGCTAAAATTATATTTGCAACTAAAATTTATAAATTACTACTCAGCTATCGATCAAACCCACATTAAAACAACATTTAATTCATCAAACAAAAGTACCCATAAGCTAATTAAGAAAATAATCACATAATCACACCCCAAGAATTGGGGTTTTAGCCAAGCATCATAAAAAGATAGAAATTAATATCAAAAATATTCTCCATTATCTGGGTATTGCAATCCAAGTCTTTATAATGATGAAAAATGCTAAAAATCAAAGACCCACTTCGAATCTACTTGAAAAACCCTTCAAAGTTATTCTCCAATGGAAAATACTAATAATGAAAAATCGGACCCTTTGAACTCTTTTAGAATTTAATTTATAGTTTCTAAATTTCAGCTGCAAGGACCATAAGGCGAGGTTAGTCGAGCGTCGCCGACCAGGTCGACGACACGCCAATCGCTCCATCTCATCGCCGGTCATCCTTGGCTTTTAGTTCTCAAGGTTCTGTGACTTTAGACGATCCATGATGTGTCGCTGATCTAGTCGGCGGTCTGCCGAATGTCCAAATCCATCAATAAAT
Organism: Solanum etuberosum; assembly: GCA_029582245.1. Lineage (NCBI taxonomy): Eukaryota > Viridiplantae > Streptophyta > Magnoliopsida > Solanales > Solanaceae > Solanum > Solanum etuberosum. Next base: position 80,346 of record JAJONR010000963.1, on the reverse strand, counting down.
TCGCTTCTCCCAAGGGCTGGCAGTCTGGAAATTTAGGCGAGCTGTAGTGCCACTCGCCGAGTCGCAGAGTGGCTTAGGCAATTCTCAGCTTTCGTTATCTTCACCCTTTTTCATCTTTTTAGCTCCATTTCACCCGGTAATGTCCTTGGCTTGCTCCTTTTGCCTTTTTTGCTGCAAATCAACATTTTAACATTAGTACGAAGCATAAATTAGGCATTGGAGGACAATAAAGTATCAAAGAAAAGCCCTAAATAAGTCAAAATTTCGGAATCATCAACACCCCGAACTTAAACTTTTGCTTGTTCTCAAGTAAAACTCAAGATCAATCAGTTCAATAAGGATGTCTACAAATAGTGTTGCATAAGACTCAACATAAATGCACACAACAATGTTCAAATTACTTATACAATGATCAATTATGTACTCGAAGTTTCAAATTGTGACTCACCATCATCAAGAGTACTCAAGCTCACAACGCATGCTTCAAATGCAAGTTCAAGCTCAACAAAGGTATTCAAATGCCCTCACAGAAAAGATGATTCCATATTCACACACTATTTCTAAGCAATTAAAGTTTCAGAATCACATACAACTATCACACTCACAAAGATGAACACATGCATGACTTCACGCATAGGTTTGCCCTTATTTTTCAATCAACATTTGTTTCAGCTCAATCAAGATCACAAAGGTCTTTTCAATGGCTTGTAATGGGGCTGAGTGTCAAGGTATGGTCATTTAAGCTCAGTGGCTGCTACCTCCATGAAGTGTAGCCTAATCATCACTTTCCTCCTTTTCTTTAACAATTCAAACATGCTCATAATCCACCCCATTATTCAACTTCAAATGAATTACCGGATACCCATTTCTTTTGAAATTTTCATCACTTTATTTCACAACTTTTTCATTCTTTTTTCTTTGCTTCTTTTCTCTTTTTTTTTTTGTAGGGGTTCCATCTTTTTCAAAACCATTACTCAAAGGGGGATTTTTCACACTTCTTGACTTTCCTCCTCTTTTCACCACACCCCCAACTTAGGCTTTTGGCCAAAGTTGGCTATTCACACAAACCACACTTCATGAAACTTATGGGTAGATGGATAAAGAGGGATCACAATTGTTCAAGTTTCTTCCAAGAAAATGGTCAGGCTCAATAGGGTTTACGCAAGGTTCACACATCTCACAAGGTTGGCCACAAAAGAGATATATTTCCAAATTGTTTCACTCTTCAAAATCGTTGCCTAAGATCATATCAAGTGATTGCATCACTTAGTCAACTGGACCAACGGGGTAAATTCTATGTGTCATCAAGAAAAAATTTCAATACAACCTCACAACTCAAGGTATTGATACAATTATCAAACAAGACTACACACTTTCTAGCTAGAGTGCAATGTTCATCACAAGAGACTCATTCGAAAACCAGCTAGTCACAACGAGATGCTAAAAGTTCACATATTGCCTATGTAACTTCGTTTGCCTCATCGTAGCCGCACATTCATTTTGTTCAATTAACAGCACTATTCAAGTCATCGGTATTGACCACGATCGACACTCAAATTTGTACAAGAACAACCACAATCACACACTCAAGAGGTGAATTTTTTTTAAAATTGGTTCAAAACCATTTGCAATTCAAAACAATGCAACGATATGGATCAGAAACAAAGATATAGCTATGTAAAGAAAACATCAGATCCAATATTCACAAAACCCAAAAACAACAATATAAGCAGTTGTGAGAGTACAAAAATTGAAAAGTATGAAAATGAAGAGATTTTTGAATTTAAAATTATTTGGCCTTTTAAAAATCTTCAGTTTGCGTGCCAGTCGACGACGTTAGTCACTGTTGTCAACCCACACGGCGATGCGCCGAGTCTCCCTTTAGCTCGCCGAGTTTTACAGAATCTCCAGCAATTTGGGTTATTCAAACGGCGGTCAAAGCCGGGCTCACCGACCTGTTCGGTGAGTCGTCGACTGGACTTTTGGCTCGCCTACTGCTCATTTTCCTATACTTTCAACTTTTCAACCTGCACAATCAACACCTGTTATTCAAAAGCAATATTAAAAACATCAAAAACTTCAGTTGCCTCCCCAGATGCGCCTTATTTAACGTCATGCCATGACAGAGATACCAATTCAAGCTGTATTTTTTAGGATTGGCCATTGCGTTTCTTCTGTTGACACTTATTCCATCACCTGTGCAAAAAGTCACCAAACAACAACAAACAGTAAATGTGTTCAACTATAACACAATCAAATCACAAACCCATTTCCAAAAGAGAATTCAATAACACCACTCCCCGGCAGCGGCACCATTTTGATTAACGTCTTAAACACACCTCATCCAATTCTAGGTGTGAACGTTTGGTAAGGAGTATAAAACCCAACAAATGAGTTGGGGCCGAATCCCACAGGGAGCGGTACCGAATTATGTTAGGAAGTAAAGACGTGATTCTAATCGGTTATAGAAGTAGACATTATCGAAATAAAACAAAATAAGTCAAATGTTTGACAACGAATGTCAAATGGGGGGTTTTGAGATATCAATTAACAACTACAATAATCACTAAAATATGGGATTAGACAAGTATGAAGGGATTCTCGGGATGTGATCGATTATAAGCAAATTTCACTATATGGTAATTGGAGCTTAATAATAAAGTGTTGAATCACTATGGGTAGGCTAGACTATAGATGCAATAGTTTTCTCTCGAACAACTATTACGGTTTAGGCGAGTACTCTCGAACCTCGACAAGCTTGACACTACAAAACAGCCTAAAACCTTAATTTATCTACTCTCTCGAGCTGGATAGGTAGAATGAGTTAAGATTCACTCTCTCGAGCTGAACCCATAAAACTCACACACTACAATCATCAATCGATAATCTTGGCTTTAGAACCTCTCTCTCGAGCAAGCCCAAAACACTAAGCTAAAATTGTATTTGCAACTATAATTCATAAATTACTACTCAACTATCGATCAAACCCACATTAAAACAATATTTAATTCATTAAACAACAATATCCATAAGCTAATTAAGAAAATAATCACATAATCACACCCCAAGAATTGGGGTTTTAGCCAAGTATCACAAAAAGATAGAAATTAATACCAAAAACATTCTCCATGATCTGGGTATTGTAATCCAAATCTTTAAAATGATCAAAAATGTTAAAAATCGAAGACCCACTTCGAATCTACTTGACAAACCCTTCAAAGTTATTCTCCAATGGAAAATACTAATAAAACTCTCCCAAAAACCGAAGAAGACTAAAACTGGACTTTAATAATGAAAAATCGGACCCTTTGAACTCTTTTAGAATTCAATTTATAGTTTCCCAAATTTCAGCTGCAAGGACCATAAGGCGAGGTAAGTTGAGCGTTGCCGACCAGGTCGGCGACGCGCCAATCGCTCCATCTCATCGCCGATCTTCCTTGGATTTTTAGTCCTTAAGGTTCTGTGACTTTAGGCTATCCATAATGTATCACCGATCCAGTCTGCGGTCCGCCGAATGTCCAAATCCATTGTGAAATTCGCTTCTCCCCAAGGCTGGAAGTCTGGAACTTTAGGCGAGCTGAAGTGCCACTCGGTGAGTCACCGAGTGGCTTAGGCCATCTTTCAACTTTTGTTATCTTCAGTATTTTTCATCTTTTTAGCTCCTTTTCGCCCGGTAATGTCCTTGCCTTGCTCCTTTTGCCTTCTTTGCTGCAAATCAACATTTTAACATCAGTACGAAGCATAAATTAGGCATTTGAGGACAATAAACTATAAAAAAAGCCTTAAATGAGTCGAAATCTCAGACTTATCACATACTTTATGGTACATTCTTTCATAATGTAGGTTCAGGTACTCAACATCCAGATCACGCATAGATCGGTTCCCGATCCGTATTCAGCAACTTCAGTGGTGAGTCCTCATACTTCAAGGACAATAGACATGTTTTTCATATTCAGTCTGTCATTTCAGTTTCAGATTTGCTAGGGTTACCTAGGGGCATGTCCCAACAACTCTAGTCAGTAGAGGCTTTTTCAGACATAGTATTAGATTCAGCTTCCGCATTAGTTCATGTTTTTATTTAGATATCTTTCAGTATGCTTATGATATGCCAGCTTCAGGGTTAGCTTGGGGTCACTCGTGATCCTAGGTCCCGTGTTACGTCAAGGGGGTAGCCTCGGAGTGTGACAATTAGAATCATAAAAAACAACATGAATAGATTCTTCAATATGTAAAGTACACTTATTAAAAACTCGATAAGATGTACTAGAGTTTGAGTAACCAAGAAATATACCCTCATCTCTTCGTGCATCAAACTTACCAATATTGTCTTTGCCATTGTTGTGAACAAAACATTTACACCCAAATAGATGAAAGTAACGAAGTTAGGTCTCTTACAATTTACGGTATGTTTTTTAGAATGGTTCTGATTAAGCATCGATTCAGCACATGACAAGCTGTACTTAAAACTACTGCCCAAAATTTGTGTGGAAGAGAGTGCTCAACGATCATTGTTCTTGCCATGTCTTGTAGTGTCCTGTTCTGTCATTCCACAACTCCATTTTATTGAGGTGATTGAGGTGAGGAGAAGTTGTTATTGTAGCCTTTTTCATTGCAGAACTTTTCAAATAAATTGTTTTCAAATTCTCCTCCATGGTCGTTTCTTATAGATGAGATATAATAACCTTTATCTTTTTAAGCTTTCTCACAAAAAAACTCAAAATTTTTTAAGGTATCATCCTTGTGAGATAAAAACATAACCCAAGTAAAACAAGAATAATAATCAACTATTATAAATGCGTACCTTTTACCTCTGATGCTGGTTGTTCTGGTGGGTCTGAATAATTCCATGTGTAAGAGATGTAGAGGTTTATTTGTGGAGACAATATCCTTGCCAGAGAATGAGTTTCTTGTTTGCTTACCCATTTGGCATGCGTCGCAGATGTGATCTTCTGAATAATCTAGCTTAGTTAATCCAATTACAAGCTCATTTTTAGCTAGTTTCTCTATTGGTCGCATGCTTGCATGACCAAGTTTCTTGTGCCAAATCTAGGGATCATCAGTCATTAAAGCTAGGCATATATCTTCTCCATTGTTTTTTACAGAGTCGAGAATGTATGTATTCTTTTCTCTGCTTCCTTGTAATAGATTGTTTCCAGAGGAATCATTTATCAAGCATCGATTCTTTTGAAATTGGACTTCCAAATTTGAGTCACATCGTTGACTAATACTCATTAGATTGTACTTGAGTCCTGTCACTAGATAAACATTTGAGATATCACATGAATCATTAAAAATGATTGTACTAATACCAATTACCGTTCCTTTGGAGTTATCACCAAAACAAATGTTTCCTCCCTTATATTTAGCAACCCATTTGAACAGATTTTTATCTCCTGTCATGTGATTTGAACATCTACTATCCAGATACCATTTTCCTTTTGTTTTCATGCGGTGTTCCTACAAAACAAAACTATTATCTCCTTTTAGGTACCCAAACATTTTTGGGTCCTTCAAGGTTAGAATTATCTGGAGTTCTTTTGGGTCTCCAAACCCATTTAGATGAGTTATGATTTCGAAACGTGCAGTTGTATGACAGGTGTCTAGACTTCCCACAATAATGACAGGATTTAGGAATATCTTCTTCTGAAATGGAGTTGTTACTTTTAGTTTTTGAATCAGTCGACTTATAATATTGATTGCAGCTAAAGTAATTTCCATTTGAAGAATTTTTGCTGCTAGAGACCTTTTTCGAGGAATTTTTGGAAGAATTAGATTTGTTTTGGGAATTCTCAAGAGCAGTTTTTAATTCGTGAATTTCTTCATAAAGGAGATCCTTTTCAACTTCACTTACTTCCAATTTTATTTCCAAATTCCTTTTTTCAGTTTGACGATTTCAAAAGTCAGAAAAATTTGATCAAGGTCTGTCACACCACGATCTAGCAAATTTTTCAAATTATTACAATTGTTACATACCTCAGTGCTTGATTCTCCAACAACCATGAAGCATATATTTCCAATTTCTTCATGTTCATTTTCAGAGTTATCCTCATCACTCCAGCTGATTAGTGCTTTGTTCTTTTGATTTTCTCTAGAGTAATTTTTCTTTGCTTTTGGACATTCACTGGCTATGTGAATATATTTACCACATTCATGGCATTTTCCTTCATTTCTTGATTGATCAGTTATATACTTTCCCTTTCCAAAATGTCTTCCTCTTCTGTTGCTTCTGGATTTCCTGAAGGACTCTATTACAGATCTAGTAATTAAAGCAATTTTAGCTTCTGCTAGTTCTTCTTCTCTTTTGTCTTCCTGATTAGCGTTAAACGCCACAGTTTTCTTTTTGGATTCTTCTTGGCCCTTTTTGTTAAGATGAGTTTTCTCAAAAGCTATTAAATCTCCTCTCACCTCATCATAGGTTAGAGTGTTTAAATTCATGCTTTCGAGAACAACTACCTTGGTGTGCCATTGAGGTGGTAAGCTTTGATGAACTCTTCGTATATGTTCTATGGGGGGGTATATTTTTCCTGAAGATTTTAGTTCTCCAATGATCTAACTTATTTGAGAAAATATGCTTTCAATTGTTTCTCCTTCCTTCATTTGAATGAGTTCGTATTCATATACTAGCAAGCAGATGATGGTTTTTTTAACTTTATCAGTTCCTTCATAGGTAACCTCCAGTTTATCCCACATTTCTTTGGCAGTGTCACAGCATGATATCTTTTCATATTCCTCGCCACTGATAGCGTTATAAAGAACATTTTTTTGCTTTGGAGTTTATTTGAATAACCTTCATTTATTCGTTTGTGTAGTTCTCCAGACTTGGAGTAGTGGAGGATTGAATTTCGTCTAAAATATTTGCGATAGGAATAGGAATAACACCAAGCTTGATAACTCTCCAAACCTTCACATCATAGGATTTTATGAAGGATTCCATTCTAAGTTTCCAATGAGAAAAGTGTTTCCCATTAAAGTAAGGAGGTCTTGTTTGAGAGGTTCCTTCTTTAAATAGTGCGCCCATGATTTGTTGTGCCATGATCTTTTTCTCACCTGTTGTTAAAAATATTTATGTGAGACGAGGCTCTGATATCAATTGAAAGTGCAAAAGGGGGTGAATTGCTATTTTTCGATTTTCTTTGTGAGTAGTTTACTTGAGGAGTTCCTTCATCAACTAATATTTGCAGAGAAGTATAATTGAAAGCTGGAAATTAAACTTGACACAAAATATTTTTATACTGGTTGGGATCCAAAATGGATCTTATGTCCAGTCCCCATCGGTTGCAAATGTGTTCTCTTCAAGCCTTTGTAACCTTTGGTGTGAGAACAGAGATGAGTGTAGTTTCACTGTTTACACTCAGTATTTTTTCACTCTTATGTTTTTTACACAGTAGAACTAGGTAATATAATGCTTGTTAAAAGTAGACTAGAGAATGTGAGATGATTCAGACTTGTTGTACATCTTTCTTCTTGCAATCGAGCTCTCTTTTATAGTGTTTGGAGTTTTGAATCTTCCCTGTGAAGAGATAGCAACCCAAGAGATTTTGATCCTTGGAAAAGAAGGCAAGGGATCCTTATTTTCCAAGAATAAATCTTAAGGCCAATCGCCAATATCCTTTTAGACTTAGCCTTGATTATTTTGTAATTTTTAGCTTCCTTGATTGAGTGTTGATTGAGATGTACCCGTTGAGATCTTCGGCTTTCCTTGATTGAATGTTTATTGAGATGTAGCCATTGTGACCTTCTTTGTTTACCCTCGTCTCAGCTGTTTGAATTGATTCTGATTTTTACTGTAGCCGTTTGATATTTTCCTTGATTTGTGCCTTTTGTAATCTTCCTTGATTGTGCTTTCTGAGATTCTTCATTTAGGCAGTTCCTTGAGTCAAGATCCTTGATTGAAAATCTTCAATTTGCCCTTAATGTGATTTCTCTGATTTTTGATTGATGGGGGATCTTATTTTCCATGCTGCCTTTATTCCTTGAATCTTTCCCTTTTTATGACGAGTTTGTCCTGCAAGAATAGGTTGTTTATCATTAAAACTTTGCACTAACATCTTATTGTTTCATCTTTGCAATATTATATTTTTGTAGGTACAAAGAAAAATAAAACTATCAAACTATTTAGTTCGGTACACACAAATCAGAATGGTTAATCATGTTATATTGCATATCTTATCAAATGTATTTACATAGATGAACATTTTGAGAACTCTTATAATATCTTTGATATACTTTTGTTTTCAGTAGCGGGATGATGGCATCGGAACCTTCGATTATAAGAACGTCCTGCTACACTTAAAATATAAGTTATTAGTGTATTTTTTTACGTGATCAGATTATACAAATCATTCTCTTAATAATTATTTCGTTTGGTTCAATACTTTTATAATTTTCTTAAATTCTCTTTTGAGTTTGGAGAAATCACTTCCGAAAGAGTATAAATTGGTACTAATTTGATGTGTTGACATAGATAAATTGTTTGTTTATTTCATTTAAGGTTTATTCATAATTTATTCTTATTTTTTTGAATCCACATATCACAAGTACAAGAGAATTTCAATTTTTAGAATACCTTTATAGATGTATTTATGACATCTATAACCTATTTTAAACTATCCGTAAGAAAATATTTATGACATGCTTGAAATTAGTCAGGTAGATGAAAAACAAAATTCTGATGATATAACATATAATCATAGAAATTGCTTGAATACTTTACTTTGGTCATTCCTATTTATAAAGATTGTTTAAGTGCCTAATATTATATCTATTGAGATATGATTATAGTGTTATATTTCGTTGATATATAATTAAATTTTGAACAATGCCAATATTTTTTTTATATTTACAAATGAAAGAGGTTGTAACTTTGAATCAGGCAAAGTGTGCATGTATGTGCAACAATGATATCACTGCAACTTTTTGATGTGCCTATATATTTTAAACATCTCTATTACAAATAAATTTTCTTTTTGTAGATTTACATCATGAAATTGATAATGATATACGAATCATTCAAAGAAAAACATATATTGATCAAATATATTTATTAGCTCGATAATATTACTTTTATTTGATAAATCTTCTTAATATCTATGCAGCTATAGAAGGAATCAAATTACAATGCAAGATTTTTTACACATGAATTATTTGCACTTTGATCCGTCATTGCTCATATTCACATGTAGACAATGTTGTTAAAATGTAAAAGAAACAAGAAAATTAAGTTGAATGTTTGGTATGCTAATTGAGTTATATAACTAAATTTAGATGTTCAAACAATCCATTGTGTTTTGTATATTGCAACATTTCAATGTTAGTTCTGCTCATCACAAACATATTACCACATTAGTTATATCATTTTAAGATATTGAACTAATTAGCATGGGATTCATGTACCCAAAAACTAGGATAGATATATAAGAGCTAACGTATAAAAATAAAAATCGAGCACCCAGGTACAAATGCCTTGGTTGGCGTTGTGGTTACAAGTGTGTGCTCAAGACTATTAGCTTGTTGTTATTCCTGTCTTTGGTTCCCTCTTTGCACATACATTTTAGTTTAAAATTAAACTCTCCTCTTTCTATTTATTTAATTTTAATTTGATTTTTAATTTGATTTTATTTTTTCTCTCTATGCGGATTGCTCTTTTTTCCCTTTTGCTAACTTTTTCTAAACAAAATTCTATTAAAAAACTTTTCCTTTTCCTTTTTTCTTTGTCCAAAAATAATTTTTATTATAGTTTTTTATTGACTTTTTTATCTATCATATTTAAATTTGATTGTCTTTCTTAAGACAAGTGTTAAATTTGTGCACTTATATTTTATAATTGATAGCTAAAGGAGCACCCATAATCTTAAAATCATGGATCTGCCACTGGAGATACATAGGTACATGGTCATGCTATAACTAGAAGTCTGATCGGGGGAGATACTAAAATCAACATAAACAGTGTGAGCTACTACATGGAGTTCAATGTACTACCCCCACACCGAAAAGAGTGTGTCCAATACTTGCCGAGGTAAGGGACCTGATAACTATGCGGATGTACCATCTTAGGCTACATGAAAACCTACGGTGACACATAGTTTTGGGACATAGATATTTCTACTAAAGGTTCACTAACGCTGATCGATAATCCTTTATCTTAAAATTCGTTCGGTGCTATGTATAACTCCCATGAGAAACATGAAATTAACTTAAGAAAATGATAATCTGATAATGTTGAATCACATGATAATTGATAAATACTAAGTAGCTCATAAATCATGACAACTAAAAATATACTGAAAGATAAAAAACTGATAATCTGAGACATGCATCTGAAATAGCATAATTCTGAGTCATGAAGATACTTATATACTTGGGATTTCATGAAAATATCATTCATATAGTATGGAATTATGAGTAAAACATGCCATTAAAAATTAATCATGAAGAAGAACTAAAATACAATAAGAATCCACAAAAATCTCAACAAACACGGACATGTAAGAAGACCAGGTATATATGAAATTATTTTGAAAAAGAACCAAATGTATATGATTAATTGAGCGCTAGATTTGCATAACACTGGTATACTTTTAGACCACAACTAGCTAATAAAGGATGACAACTTTTATATCAATATATACATGGAAAAGAATAAATATGTGGTAAATAGTCATATAATTATGATTTTCCCACAAAAATCATATACTTCACTATATTCTTTCATTAAAAAGGAATTATAATATGTTCGAGTCCGGAGCCAAAAGGGTAAAAAAGTTGAGTAAAATTTTCAAAAGGGCAACAAAAATTGAGGATCAAACCAAAAAGGAAATATTTGGATGGAAGGATAAATGTTGTTAAATGGTGTCAGAATGAGCCTTACAAGGCTCATGATGACATTAACCTTACAACATAAAAAACATCACACTTTTTTAAAAACATTAATATTTCTTCTCCATTATTTATTTTTAAAATATTTTTTTAAATAACCATTATTTTTACTGCACTTCCAGTATATCAACTGTACTTGAACTGTTAGATAATCATAGTCAATGATAACATCACTGTTCCCATCACTATTACATAATTGTACGTGAGATTTTCATGTCATACGGCTCCTCAGAGGTCACAAATAAATCTAAGGGCCCTTTCCTATTCTTTATCTTGATATGTTTGTCAAATAGAGTCAAAATATATCCTAAGGTTAGAGGAACTCCTGAGCATTTGGCGATCTCATAATGGAAAAGGAATATTAATATTTTTTTAAAAGTGCGTTCTTTTTTATGTTGTAAGGCTCATGTCGGCATGAGCCTTACAACTTACCATTTAACGATATCCATCCTTCCTTCCATCCAAATGTTTCCCTTTTGGTTGAATCCTGAATTTTTGTTGCCCTTTTGAAAATTTTGCTCAATTTTTTTGCCCTTTTGGCTCCGAACTTCAATATGTTCACTCTACTAATTAAAAAGTAGGTTTAGGTATGAAAAATAATTCTTGCTAGGAGTGCTTTCCATAGTGGCCCTACGAGATGGAAATTTGAATTAGTCAGACTCTAAATATCGAACACCAAATGAGAAATCTAAAAAAAACTAGCTATTGGGATTTAAAACATTATATTGACATATAATAACAAATTACAATACCACTCCAAGTATTTTTAAATTCTTTCTCTTGTGAGTAGAAGATTAACTAAAACAAGCAGAGAGCAATAGAGTAAAATGGAAAAAGTTATAATTATTTTAAATATAAACCTTGAGCCGCAGAAGAAAAGTTGAGTGTTTGGAGAGAAGCCTTTACTTCTTCCAAAAATTTTCTTCCAATATGTCCCCTTGTTGGTGGCAATATTGTCTTTCCTCTATTACTTCATCCATCTTCACCAACACTTTTTTCTCTAGAATCTATTATATTTTCTTCTCTTCTTCCACTTGCTTCACTGATTCTGTTTAATTTTTATATGTTTTAGTTATAAGCTTCTCACAGGTCATGACTACTTGTATACATCCTCTTTTATATAGTACTCCTTCCATTTTTATTGTTAGGGAGCATTCTATACTTAATGTGGAACTTCCTGATGCAAATTTGAATTTAGTAAGTACTACGTAATCTTCCTTTGCTGGTTTGTTTGTTTGTATGTCTATAGGACTTGTAAGACTGCATAGAGTAGGAAAGATCAATCACATGGTTTTTAAGGGCATAGGACATACAGAGTGGCCCCAATGGAGAGCATGGGCAAATGTACTACTATGAAATTTGAATATGAAAAAGAAGAGAGTAAGTGGATTTATAATTTTGTCTTCTTCGGTTTTCTTTTCTCAGTTGACATGTTTTTAATGTGAAGGTTTAAAACATACATTTTATTATAAACAAATTTTAAAAGAATAAGAGATGATTTCATGTCTAGTTATCTAGTATTAACTCTCTTGTATTACAATGGAAAAGACTAAAAAGATTTACAATCTTATAAAAGTAATGTCCCTTAAGTTTGCATAATGACTCGGTCGGTTATTTTTGTAATTTTTCATAAAATTATCATTTTACCCCTCTCGCTTTTGGTCCCGAGTCATTTTTGAATGAGTTTTGAAGTTGATTTCAAGTTTTGAGTTAAAAGTTATGAATTTTGAGAATTTTTGAATTTGAGAGGCTAAAGTTATTAAAAAGTGGTGAATTTTGAGAATTTTAAAATTTGAGTGGATAAAGTTATTAAAAAGTTATGAATTTTAGAATTTGAGAGGCTAAAGTTGTTAAAAAGTAGTTTTCGGTGTCTTTCAGAGTTTCGAGTGTCGAAATGAAGTTCTGTCAATTTAATTAGTCCCGAATGTGAATATTGGTCTGAGAGATTTATGGATTTTAGATTAAGAATCTTTTTGATGATTTGAGGTCCTAAGTTGGAAATTATTGAGATTTTAGCCTTTGAATTGAATTTGGTCGACATTCGTAGTTCAAATATTCGGATCAAAATTCTTAGAGTTCTGTTGGATTCAGGGGATGATTAAAGTTCTAGAGGAGGTCTTGGTTGAATATTTAGAGGTCTGGATCTTGATTTAGCCTTATTATGGATTATGATTAGTTTCTTATGACATACATGGGACTCGGGCCAAGGAGACCTTGGATTTGGGTTTCGATGATTCAATTTTTTATGAAACGATGAGTATAGTCAATTTTCATATATGGTTTGTGTGTACGGGGTTCCGAATGAATTTCGAGGGTCCATTCAATGATTTTTTTGTTGGCTGATGATTTTTATGTTCTGTATTGCTGAGGCCAACCCTCTGCGATCACGGAGGGGTGATAACGTTTGTGGGAGGTCAAAGTAGTGACCTCCGCATTCGCAGAGTTAATGGCACATTCATAGAGCTCGTTTATGAGACGTCTATCCATGTTCGTGGACAGGGCTTTGCATTCGCGGAGGACCCCTAGCCATAATATTTTTTTAAAAAAGAATTGGGGTTTGAACCCCATTTCTGAGATTTGGGAGCTTTGGGGTAGCGATTTGAATAAGGTTTTTGAAAAGAAATATTTGGGTAACGATTTGTAATTCGAAATCTCCATTTACCCATTATTATTAATGAATTTAAATGTTCAAATTAAGGTTTTTGGAATGATAATTTCAGTTTCTTCAGGAACTCAAAAACGTGATAAAATGGTGAGTTTGAGAAAAATTCTAATTAGTTTTCAAAATAGTATTCACCAATGAGTTCCAAATATCTTGGATAATGTTTTCAAGTACAGATTTTTGGATTCAAATGTCAATTTTGGAATTAGGTTTTTGAGTTGATTTGTCCCATTTTACAAAATATATGAATTGAGTGTTATTATTTCCGAAATCTCATTATGATTACTTGATTGAAATAGATTGTGTGGCTTTGAATATTGTTCGGAATGGGAAGACTCAAGTCTTGAATTGACTTTTGATTGAATTAAGACAAGTGATCTTCTAAACCTTCTAAAACTTGTAGAATCTTGTATCTCCCTATATGGTGTGTGTTAGGGAGTAATAGGAATGAGGTGATGGGTTCAACGATTCCACTTAATTGAAATTAATGAATAAAAAATGGATTAATGAAAAGGCAACATTTTTATCATAACAATTTGTGAATTGCCTTGTTGTGAATCTTAAGGTGTTGATTGATAAAATGCCTTGATGAATTATTGTGGACTTGTGTTTCTTGAAGTTGTCTCTTCATTGTGGTGTTAAATTACTTATTTGCATTGATTTCTGAGCACTGTGATAAGAGAAGTGATTGTTATTGATGCATGTAACATCCTGAAAATTTCTAAGTTGAGACTCGAGTCATTCTTTATTGTGAATAATATTTGTACCGAGTGATTCTAAATTTTCTTAGATGTTGAGGTCACTAAAATTCCCTAGAATAAAGTCGAGTTGAAAACTTTCTTTCCTATTGAGTTTCAGTGTGAAATATTTCTTGGGTCAATTTCAAATGACCATATCGTTTAGCACATAAAGAGTTGGGTGGCCAATAAACTATCAAATCGAAGATCTTTGAGTCCTCTTTCCAACGCCACCGAGTTTGCTAAATTCCGAGCTCGGATGAAGGACTTATGCCTGTTTGAGTGTAGCCTCTCTAGTTAAGGCTTTTTCATCCATTTTAAGGAGGGGTATTTTGGTCTTTTACTTACCTCACTAGCCTAAAACATTTTACCCACCCAAGTTAAGGGGTCTAATCAGATTAAGTCAATTTTCATTCATTCTAAAAACATTTAAGAAAGTTATGGCAAAGTTCAAAAGGAGAAAAGAGGAGGTTTCAAGAGTTCTTCAAGAATTTGGGGAAATCACCAAGAACTTAGTTCTTTCGAGGTATGCAAGCTTTTATAGTGTTGGGATCTTTGTCCCTTACACCAATCATGTAATATTTTACCTTGGATTGGTTCTTGAAGTAGATTTATTGAGTTCTTGAGGTTTTAGCGTCACTCTTTATCAATAAAGTCTGGTTGAATTCTTGAGGTGAGGGTCTTGCGAATGAGTGGGGTTCTTGATGAATTTGTAAGAAATCATTTGATTCTAGGTGAGATAGGGCTTGAAATTGAGCAAGAAAGTTTGTCGGGTTTTCTGGGTTCGGGTTGGGGCAATGCGTCCCCATAGTGCCAGGAGGGCTGGGGCAACGCGCCCCCATAGTGCCAGGAGGGCTGGCGCCCTGTGCCTGCAGTGCAGCCCAAAGCAGCCCCAACACTTTTGGGGCTGGCGCGGCGCGCCACTGCCACGCCAGGGTCGTCAGGCCTTTCTCTCCTCCGTTCTTAATTCCGTATGTGTTCCTTTGAATCGTGCCATCTTTCTTTCCTTGATATTAACTCTTAAATTCTTCATTAATCATTAAAAGATCCTACATATCCTAATTATATCTCTTAAATTACATTTCAAATTAAAGAGAGATTAAGAGGAAAGTTCAAGAGGGTCCCTTGAGTCAAATTGAGAATTCTTTTGTAATCAACTATAGTTTTGAGCTAAGTCTTGAGAAAGTAAGTATGAGAATGAGAAGAGTTGCGTTTATAAGTTTCTATATTGTCATTGACATCCTTGAGTCGAGTCGTTCATGTCCATAATTTCGCATGAACTCTATGAATTGAGTATTCTTGAGAGGAGTAGTATCGTTGAGTTCTGAGTTGTGAGTTCTTGAGTTCTTGAACTCTGAATACTGAGTTTCCATAATGCTATTAAGATCCCTGAGTTGAGTCGTTCATACCCATAATTCCGCATGAACCCTATTAATTGAGTTATAAATTTTGAGAATCTTTTTAAGGCGAACACTTGAGTTTTAAATTGAGCTTTTGAGGAAGTAAAGATAAAGTGAAACTTTGATTTCTAAATGAGTTATGAGTTCAAAGATATTTCAAGAGCAGTTATCTCTTTTAAGAGAATAGTTTGAGCAATTATCTCAAACCAGAGGAAGAGTACGTTCTTAAAAATTGAGCATGAGTATATATTATAGGGAATAGTATTGAGCACCTATATGGGGATTAGTTTAGACAACTCACTTTCTTCATAAACCATGTATGCCAACATCGGTACATGATCATACTTCTTAGATGAATCCTAAGTGCCTTCGGCTAGACTTAGTGTATCAACTTAATTGAGGATGTCCTATACCCCGGCAAGGTATAGGACAGTTCTGGCAGCGTGGGTGAGACGCTGTATCATCACGTAGATCATATTAATGGTTGTCGGTTAGAGAATCTCCCTAATAAGAGTAAAGAGTTATTATTGTATTTTCATACATCTTGAGTTCTTGTCTACCCTTTATAAAGTTTTATATATTGCATATTATTTTCAAGCTTTATATCATGTTGAGTTTAGTTTAGTTGAGTTGAGTTCAGATAAGACTAGGTGAGTATGTCTTCCCTTCCTATCAGTTCAAGCTATATATATATGTTTCAGTATTCCCCTTGCATGCACGTACATTCAATGTGCTGACGCCATTCGGCCTGCATCGTTTTATGATGCAGATACAGGTGTTCAGGGTCATCAACAGGCGCTCAGTTGATACCACTTGCAATTCTAGTTAGCTTTGGTGAACCTTCTTGCTTCCGGAGGTTTCCACATTTACTTTTCAGTTTGTTAGGATGTCGTGGGTCTTGTCCTGACTTCCATCATCATATTTAAAGGCTTCATAGACAGTAGTATATTAAAGTGTCTTTTCCATTTTCCTTGTTAATATTTCAAGACTTTAGTAGCCTTCTTATGGCTAGTTGAATATTTTTAAACATTGTGAGTTATTTATTTCAGAAAATTGAGTTAATCTTTGTATATGAGTTTCGATGTTGTTGAGTAAGTCTTCCACTCTGTATTGAGCCCGGTCAAGGGTTTACTTGGGGACCAGCAATGGTTATCGAGTGCCGGCCACGTCTATAATGTAGGCTCGGGGAGTGACAAACTTGGTATCAGAGCAAAAAGTTCAAGTGTCCTAGGGTGTCTATGAAACCGTATCAAGTAGGATCTTATTTATGGTTGTGAGGGTCCTACTTCTATAAATGAGGGACTACAAACATTTAAGAAAAGTTTCCCTTCTTTCATACTCTAAATCATGCAGTAGAACTATGTCATAAGGAACTTATCCATACTCGTGATTTTCTCATATCCATTCGACTACCCCTCATACTCAAGGTAGTTGAAAAGCAAAGCCAGATCCTTATCAATGAGTAACTCTTTGCAAAAATCTTGAGAAAGTAATGAGACTGCAGAGGGGCTTGAGAGAAGCCTGTGAGTGAGTTTAACTGTTGAGATTCGAAAGAATGCACTCATATTTATATGAATCGTACGTTTGAGCTAAAAGTGAGAAATACTCTTTTTTCTAAACTTTATTTCAGATTAGATCCCTATGAGGAGGTATTGTGGATCTTGGGTAGTGTTATCACCCAAAAAGATAGTATGACTTATAAGATTATAAGTAATAGTAGTAAAAATGCCCAAAGTTAAATGCATGCAGAGGTATTGTAACACCCCGGATCCGAAAGAGGGTAAGACATCATTTTTTTGAAGCTGTAGGAGCCAACTAACGGAGGCCACCCACGGCCCGTGGATGGGACCACGGACTGTAGGTGTGGTTCGTGGATGGCACCCCAAAAGTGGTTCAAAAGGATGGAACCACGGCCCGAACCAACAGACCATTGGTGGGACCACGATCCGTGGTCCAGACCCCCAAATCCATGTTTCTGACCACGAACGACGGTCGTGCCAGACGGACTGTCGTCCTGTCCATGGTCCGTCGGTCGTGGCCGTGGATGGTTGTTTGGCAGTTATGTTTTGGGGCTGTTGGGTCTTTTCCTAATTATTTTATACATATACTACGTAGTTTTACCCTTCACTAAGACCCCTATATTAGTGATTTCAACCCCCAAATTAGTTAATTGACTTCATTCTCTTCAAATTCACCAAAAACAAGAACTCTCAAATATTTCTCTCTCTAGAAAGCATGAAGAAGAAAATTCAACCTAGGGTTTCAATTCAAGTCTCAATTCCTCCATTGAAGATTAGCAATTGGCTTCAAGGTATGATAGTTTCCATCGATGGATTCCTTCTATTCATGGAGTTCCCAAATTCCTCTATTTCAAAGTTAGAAATCCCCAATTGAGTTAGAGTTTTCTTTAATTGTCATGGGTTCTCTTGATTTTTGATTTAAATGATTGAATTATGATCTTTTATACATGAATTGATGAAATACTATGATTTTTTTATGTCCCCCCCCCCCATGAATCCATGTAATTCCCATATTTTAAAGCTATGACCATATGATGTGGGACTTTGATTATAAAGGAAGAGTATTATGAAAATAAGAATGTATTGATAGAATTACATGAATTTATGATGAAATGCATATCTAACCCATGTTTTCTAAATGTTGATGATTGGAAGTGGGTTTTGAACCTTGAAAGGTAAATTAAGGAATTATGCATGTTCTTATGAAATCTATGCAAATGTATTAAGGATGCTTTGAGAGTAAAGTAACAATGATGATGATGTAGATGTGTTATTGAAAGGATTTACTCATATACATATGAAGGCATGATTGTGAAAGGTTTTCTCATATAATAAGGATTCTAAGGTTGAAAGGTCTTCTCACCTAATTGAATAAAAAATTAAGAGCTATCCTAATGAAATCTATCTTGGATTGGTTATTGCATGATACCTTTCCATAGATAATGACTTATCTTGGATTGGCAAGATGACGTGACCTTCCATGGATGATAAGAACAAGTAAGAAATGACTATTCTGTAGGATTTATGCTTAGCACCAAGAGGATATTGAGATGGAAGCTCTCCCGTTAGTAGAGGTCGGGTTTCTAGAAGCAATCTCCCTATCCCTTACCTATGTGCCCCCATTGGATGATTTTCCAGATATACATTAGCTAGTGGATCCACCTAAGCTAGAAGTTCATGGTCCTTACCTTGAAAAGTAGGACAACCCTTTTCGGTGTGGGAGACACCGGGGGATCATGTTATAGCTCACATGGTCTCTATGTCGGTTAAGGCTACTTCCCACATTAATAATGAACTAAGGTTACTTCAAGAAGTATCTCATATGTGTTCAAAGGTTTTAATGATGTTAGCTTGCATTGACCATGTTTTATGACTTATGTTTCTAATCCTTTTATATCATGTTTTAGCTTGGTCAATTGCATGTCATGAAATGTCCTCTTTTAGCATAATTTAAATGTTTTATGGATAGCTATCATACTTGGTACATTGTTTGTACTAACTCATACTCTTGCCCACATTTCCCCAAATGTAGGGTCTGACAGTCAGGTTTCTCAGTTTCGTGGCTAGTGGTTGATTTCGAGGATCCCGAGATTTGGTGAGTCCTCATGCTTCGAGGACAAATTCTCATTGTTTTTAGTTTCTTTATGATATTTCCAGTTTTTGACATGATGTATGGGCTAGACCCAATTGCAATCTATTGTATTAGATGGTTGTTGAGACAAGTGTTTCAGACTTCCACTTTTCTTTTTATAAAACTATTAGACTTGAACCGTTGTTTTACTTGTTTTGTTCTATTTCTTAAGTTATGAATGCTAAGTGGCTTTTATGGGGGCCTCTCGGGGTCCTATATGCCTGTTACATCTAAGGGGGTACCTTTGGGTCGTGACAAACTTGGTAATAGGAGCACAAGGTTAGAATGGTCTTGGGATGTCTCATAAGCCATGTCGAGTAGAGTCTTGTTCATGAGAGGCTACAAGATGATCAGGAAACTCCACTTCTTTCATTACTCTAAAGTCGTGCGATAGAGTTTAACTCTATATGATCTCTCTCCTAATTCTTATCCGATGCTCTATAGGATATGGCTACTCGAACAGCTTATGCTAGAAGGAATGTGACGGAGAATGCGGAACAAGAAGCTCCTCCCCAAGATCCTTAAGTTCTGGTCGACCCTTTGCCGAGCAAGTGACTAATGCAGATTTTAGGGCTGTTTTTCAAGTGTTGGCTCAAGCGGTGACGACCCAAGCCAATAGGGAGATTGTGATTCTCGTGAACCCAAATGTGGGTACGACGGCATCTAGAGAGAGGGACTTCACTAGGATGAATCCTGTTGAGTTTAATGGGTCTAAGGTTGAGGAAGTTTCTTAAGAGTTCATTGATGAGGTCTATAAGGTTTTGATGATCATGGGAGTGACGCCGGTGGAAAAGGCGGATTTGGCCGCTTATCAACTTAAAGGTGTGGCTCAAATATGGTACAACCAATGGAAGAAGGTAGACCGAAAGATGCGGGTACTATTAATTGGGAGAAGTTTAAGGCCGCTTTTCTTGATAGGTTCTTTCCCCTTGAGATGAGGGAAGCAAAGGTGCTTCAGTTCATTTACCTTCGTCAAGGAAGTATGAGTGTGAGGGAATATGCTTTGAAGTTCACACAATTGTCTAAATATGCTCCAACAATGGTTGTCGATCCGAGGGCACGGATGAGTAAGCTCGTTTTGGGTGTGTCTGAAATGGTGGTTAAAGAGTGTCGTACCACCATGCTCATTAAAGACATGGACATCTCGTCTCATGGTTCATGCACAACAGATTCTATAGGAGAAACTTAAGAAAAAGTCTAAGGAGACAAAGAGCACTAAGACAGGTGATGGTAATTTCTCTCATACAAAGTCTGATGGAGATGGTGGTCCTAGATTTCGACAAAAGTTTTCCTATCAAGGTTCCTCCAATGCTCATCCTAAGTTCAACAAAGATAGGGTGTCTAACCCAAAATCTCAAGGAGGGAATGGTAGTGGATCTTCATCGCCTATGCCTACTTGTACTAGGTGTTGAAAGAAGCACAAGGGTAAGTGCCTAGCCGGCATGGATGGTTACTTCAGTTGTGGTAAGAGTGGTCATAAAATGAGGGATTTCTCGATGCTAATGACTAAAGGAAGAGAGGTCAAGCAAGCTCCTCCTAGTGGTTTGGATTCCAAGCTCCCAAGCAAAACAGATTCTATGCACTTCAGATTCGTGGTGAACATGTGGGTTCTCCCGATGTGGTTACCGATATGTTGAAAGTTTTCTAACTTGATGTTTATGCTTTAATTCCATGGGGTGCTCCAGTTTTGTTTGTTAAGAATAAAGATGGTTCACTTCGTTTGTGTATTGACTACCGACAATTGAATAAGGTGACCATTAAGAATAAGTATCCTCTCCCAAGGATAGATGACTTGTTTGACCAACTTCAAGGAGCAAGTTACTTCTCTAAGATTGATCTACGATCGGGTTATCACCAATTGAGGGTGAAAGAAGATGATATTCCGAAGATGGCTTTCTGAACTTGATATGCTCATTATGAGTTTGTAACATCGTTTGGGTTGACTAATTCTCCGGCGGTATTTATGGATTTGACGAATAGGGTGTTTAGGCAATACCTAGACATGTTTGTAATTGTGCTCATTGATGATATATTCATCTATTCGAGAAGCGAGAATGAGCATATTGATCATTTGAGGATTGTGTTGCAAATTCTTAAGGACCAACACTTCTTTGCGAAGTTTAGAAAATGTGAGTTTTGGTTAAGGTCCGTAGATTTCTTTGGCCATATTATTTCAAGTAAGGGTATTGAGGTAGATCCTCAGAAGACGACTGCGATCAAGATTTGGCTTAGACCTCTAACTCTTTCAGATATTAGATATTTCTTGGGTTTAGCCAGTTACTATAGAAGGCTTGTTGATAGATTCTCTTCAATTGCATCTCCTTTGACGACTCTCACTCAGAAGAAGACTAAGTTCATATGGTCCGAAGCGTGTGAGAAGAGTTTCCAAGAGTTGAAGGATAGACTTACTGCCGCTCTGATGTTGACTTTTCTGGAAGGGACTGATGGTTTTGTTGTTTATTGTGATACCTCGAGAATTGGGCTAGTGTATCCTTATGAAAAATGGGAATATTACCTATGCCTCAAGGTAATTAAGATTCATGAGAAGAATTACCCTACCTGTCCTTGAACTAGCGGCGGTTGTTTTTGTCTTAACTATTTGGAGGCATTATTTGTATGGTGCTCATGTAGATGTTTACCGAACAAAAGAGTTTCCAATATGTGTTTAATCAGAAAGATCTAAATCTTCACCAAAGAAGGTGGCTTGAGTTATTGAAAGATTATGATATGAGTGTTCTCTATCACCCCGGAAAAGCTAATGTGGTGGCGGATGCTCTTAGTTGGTTATCTATGGGTAGTGTTGCTCATATTAAAGAATGTAAGAAAGAGTTGGTTCGAGATGTTCATAGATTTTCCCGATTAGGTGTTCACTTAGTGGACTCCACCAAGGGTGGTGTTATGGTTCACAACGGCTCAGAATCATCTTTTGTGGTGGATGTGAAAGCCAAGCAAGGTCTTGATCCAATTTTGGTTGAACTAAAAGAAGGGGTGCTTAAGAAATCCGTAGAGGCTTTCTCCCAATGGGGATATAGTGTCCTTAGATATCAAGGTCACTTGTATGTTCCAAATGTTGACAACCTGAGGGAACAGATCTTGTTAGAAGCCCATAATTAGTGGTATTCCATTCACCCGGGAGCCAGCATGATGTACTGTGATTTACGGGAGGTCTATTGGTGGAATGGGATGAAGAAGGATATTGTAGAATTCGTGGCTAAGTGTCCTAATTGTCAACAAGTGAAAGTTGAACATCAGAAACCGGGAGCTTGCCCAAAGTTATTAGCATTCCTACTTGGAAGTGGGAAGATTTGAACATGGACTTTATTGTTGGTTTGCCTCGCACTCGGTGACAACATGATTCGATTTGGGTTATAGTAGATCACATGACGAAATCGGCTCATTTTCTTCCCGTCAAGGTTTCCTATTAGGCGAAGGACTATGCCAAGTTGTACCTGAGAGAAATGGTAAAGTTGCACGGAGTGACTTTGTCCATTATTTCCGATCGTGGTACCCAATTCACTTCTCAGTATTGGAAGTCTTTCCAAAAGGGTCTTGGTACTCGTGTTAAGCTTAGTACATCATTCATCCCCAAACTGATGGGCAAGCAAAGTGTACTATCCAAACATTGGAAGACATTTTAAGAGCTTGTGTGATTGATTTTAATGGTAGTTTGGATGACCATTTTCCATTGATTGAATGTAACATCCCGCCATAGAAAGAGCTAAATTTAGAAAGAACTAATGTGGAAAGAGCCAAATCTGAAATTTTGCAAGTTATGCTTAAGTTGTGAGTTTTAAGTCAACTTCAAACAACCATAAATTTCAGTAAAGGATGAGTTAGGTGGCCCATAAGTTATCAAATGAGATCTTGGAATCCTCTTTCCAACGCCACTGAGTTTACTAAATTTCGAGCTCGTATGAGGGAGATAAGCCCATTTGAAGTTAGGAAAGTTACCCGAAAATGTGAGGGGTATTTTAGTCTTTTTCTTACCCAATCAGATTAAAACATTTTTAGTATTATTTTGTGGTAAAATCTGATTTGGGTCAATTTTACAAATCCTAAATTACGCTTAGGGTTTTAGAAGAGAGTTCAAGAAGAGGTAAAGAGAAGAAAAGGAAGAACGAATATGGTTTTCGCGAATCGAGGATTTTGTTTCACCAAATCGAGGTATGTAAGTTTTCTTAGTGTTGGGTTCGTTCAGCCACACGCCAATCATGATTTACATATTCGAATTCATCCATAAAGATTAAAAGATTTAAGTTCTTGATGTGTGTTCTTGAAGGATTGCTTTCTTTCTTGAATTAGGATGAGTTTGATGAGTTCTTGAAATAATTGTATTAAGTTTGAGAGTTTTTTTTGACTAGATTCTCGTGTACTTGTATTGGATAAATTAATCTAAGGAGAATTTGAGAAAATAAAGTGATTCTAGACAGATTAGTGTCAGAAAACGAGAAGAAAAATTCGTCTGAATGTTCTGGGGAGGAGTCGGGCGACGCGCCCCCGATGTGCCAAAAGGTCTAGGGCGGCATGCCAGCAAGGCACCAAAATCCAGTCTCTGAAGTTCAGGGGCTGGTGCCTCGCGCCAGCAGTGCGCCAGGGTTGCCTTCCCCCTCCCTTTTTCCATCGTTTGCTCCGTCGAAGTCCTTTTAAAGTGTACCTTAACTTCCTACCGATTCTAACTACTCTAAACCACTTCTAACCATCAATAAATCATTCATAACATGAATCATAATCTTGAATCCATAATTCAAATTCAAGGTAGAGCTAAGAGTCAAGTCTTGAGAGTTCTTTGAGTAATTTTAAGATGCCTTTTTACAATCTTTTAAACTTGTTTTAAGACTTGAGCATTAGAGTTTGAGGATGAGTAGAGTTGAGTTCATTTTCTTTAAAATGATATATGGGAACTAGTGCTGGCAAAATGAGCCCATATTTTGGTAACCCGCCTATATTTAATTGGGTTGGGTGAGTGATTTTTTACATGGGTAAAATATGGATTGATACCCATATTCAACCCATAAAAATATGGGTAAAATATGGATTAGCCAAATGGGTTAAGCTTCTAACTTTTATTCACTCAAAATTAATGATATCACTAAAAATATTATAAATTCTCTTCCTTCATATGTTTTCTATATAACTAATTATTTTTCTCTATAATTGAAAATGTGAAGTCTTTGGCCCTCCAAAATATATATTTTAAATGTACATTTCTTATTAATTATAATTATATTTTTTTATTTGTTTAATTTTATATTGGATAATAAATATTAGTGTAAAATAAGGAAATCATGTATTAATATTGACATTGCTTAAAGTACATTAAGCATGTTTTAGTCCTAAAATGAAAATATTCATTTATTTTGAAATTAAAAATATTTTCCCCTTATTATTACATAAACTTATTTTATATTGAAAAGTTATAGGATTTTTTTTTTGACTTTTATAATACGATAAAACTAAATGAACCATTTTCAACATTTTTCATCTAAAAAAAGACTAAATATTTTCTCCATTTGAATTCTTAAGTAGAGTACTATTTACTCACGAAAATATGGGTAAACTAATATTTTACCCAACCCATTTGTTACCCAATCCATTTTTACCCATATCAAATATGGGCGGGTTGAATTATTACCCATTTTATGTTGACCCATTTTCAACCCGCCCAAATTTGACCCAACCCGCCCATTTACCACAACTAATGGGAACTAAGTATTCCCAAGAGAGATGTTTTTACATTTAAGAAAAAGAGGAAACACAAATTTACAAAAGAGTTCATGAGGAGTTTTGAGTACTATCTCTTTTAAGAGAAACCTTAGAGTAATAATCTCAAAGTTGAGGAAGAGGAGTTTTTTTTTAAAAAAAAACATATGAGCTAAGTTATATTTTGGGTGTAGTATTGAGCACCGATATGGGGGAGAGTTCTAACAACTCACAGCCCCCATAAACTATGTAGCCAATGTGGGTAGAAAGGGTCATACTTTTTAGATGATTCCTTATTGCTTTTAAGCATAGACTAGTGGATACACTTAATTGAGGAGTTCTATACCCCGACAAGGTATAGGACAGTTCTGGTAGCGTGGGAGAGATGTTATATCATCACATAGCTCATAGTGATGGTTGTCGGTTAGAGAATCTCCCAAACATAGTTTATTTTATATTTTTACATACAAACTGAGTTATATTGTATTTTTCAATACGTTGAGTTGTTATCTACTATTTAAAAACTTTTCTTTATATTGCATTATTGTTATTGCTTTATATTGAATTGAGTTGAGGTTGAGTTGAGTTGAGACGATGTAAGTTGTTTCTTCAGTTCCAGTTCAAGCTTATGTCATGTTTTGGATTTCCCCTTGCATGCTCGTACATTCTATGTACTGACGCCTTTTGGCCTCCATCTTTCATGATGCAGATACAGGTAACCAGGATGATCAACCAATGCTTCGTTGATCCAGTTGCAGTTCCAGAGTTGTTTGGTGAGCCTCCTTGCTTCTGGAGGATCCATCATTTATGTTTTATCATTTCAGTTTTGTTATTAGGATGTCGTGGGTCTTGTCCCGACGTCCATATCAGTTAGTAGAGGCTTCATAGATAGATAGACAGTAGTAGTTCATCAGTCTTTCCATTTCTTTGTTAAATATTTTAAAGACTTGATTTGCCTATTGCGGGATAGTTGAATATTTATTATATTCTAAATTATGTTTTTGAGTTAAATTTGTACGTTTGAGTTCATCCTATATTAAGTAAGTCTTTTACTAAGAGGTGAGCCAGGCCAAGGGCTCACTTGGAGCCAACAATGTTTCTCGAGTGCCCGTCGCACCCAGGGTGTAGGCTCGGGGTGTGACAAACTTGGTATCAGAGCACAGAGTTCAACATTCCTAGGGTGTCTATGAAGCCTTCTGTAGAGTCCTAGTTATCGGTGTGAAGCGCTCCACATCTATAATTAGGAGGCTGCGACATTTAAGAACTATCTCACTTCTTTCATACTCTTTTCGTGCGATAGAGTTTAATTCTATAAAGTTTCTTTTTAATCTGTGCTTGCACGTGTCTTTTAGATCATGCCTCCATGAAGAGTTGTTCGAGGTCGTCCTGCTAGAAAGAATGCCGATCCTCAGGATTAAGGGGTCCCAAATGCACCAGAAGTGCAACCCCAAGGAGAGGTTACTAATCCTGAGTTCCGAATGCTATCCGGATGTTGATTTAAGTGGTGACCACAACAGAGAGGTAACCGACAACATGTAGCTGATATATACAGAATCCGTGAGTTCTTAAGGATGAATCCTCCAAACTTCACCAGTTTGATTGTCATTGAGGATCCAAAAAACTTTGTGGAAGAGTTACAAACTGTGTTTGAGGTGATGCATATTGCTGATGCTGAGCGAGTGGAACTAGCGGCATACTAACTGAAAGGTGTTGCTAGAGTATTATACGATCAATGGAAGAAGGGTAGAGCTGAGAGTGCACCAATTGTGAGCTGGTGTTCGAAGGGGCCTTCATTGGGTGTTTCTTTCCCCGTGAGCTAAGAGAGTCAAAGGTAAGATAATTCCTTACTCTTAAGCAGGAATCCATGAGTGTCCATGAGTACACCCTAAAGTTAACACAACTTTCCCGTTATACTCCGGAGATGGTTGTTCATATGAGTAGGAGGATGAGCTTATTTGTGTCTGGGTCGTCTCGTTTGTCAAGCAAAGAGGGTAAGGCTGCGATATTGATAGGAGACATGGACATAGAAAGGTTGATGATCCATGAGCAACAGGTTGAGGAAGATAAGCTGAGGGATAGAGAAGAGTTCCGAAACAAGAAGGCTATGACAACATGAAATGAGTCCGGGTAGCAGAAGAGTAATGCAAACCGGTCATCTTTTCAATAAAAGCAAAATGGACCTGGTCCATCATCTGCTAGTGCACCTGCACCAGGGAACAGAGGTGAGTTTAAGAATCAGAATTCGCAGAACTTCCGAGCTAGACTTGCACAGTCTCAAGGTAGTTTGGCGCAAGGAGGTAATGGGACTCCTACATGTGCTAAGTGTGGTAGGAACCACTCAGGAACGTGTCATGATGGCTCTACTGGTTGCTTCAAGTGTGGTCGGAATGGTAACTTCATGAGAGAGTGCCCAATGAGCAGGCTGAGAGGTGGTAATGGGGGAAATAGAGCCCAATCTTCTTCAGCGGCTCCGCCAGACAGAGTTGCACCTAGAGGAGCTACTTCAGGAACAGACGGAGGGGCAAACCGTCTGTATGCTATCACCATTCGCCAAGAGAAAGAGAATTCACCAGATTTTGTCACTGGTATGATCAAAGTCTTTACTTGTGATGTTTTTGTATTGCTAGATCCAGGTGCGAGTCTAGCTTTTGTGACTACTTACGTTTCTATGAATTTCGATATCCTTCCTGAGCAACTTTTTGACCCCTTCAGTGTTTCCACACTTGTTGGTGAATCTATTCTAGCTGAGAGAGTTTATCGTGATTATACCATTTCTGTCAATCACAAGGACACCATGGTTGACTTAGCCGAGTTAGACATGGTAGATTTTGATGTTATTCTAGGTATGGACTTGCTTCATGCCTGTTATGCCTCAGTTTATTGTATAACTCGAGTAGTTAACTTCCACTTTCCTAATGAGCCAGTTATTGAGTGGAAGAGTAGTTCAGCAGTGCCTAAGGGTCTTTTTACTTCGTACATTAAGGCGAGAAAGTTAGTTTCCAAGGGGTGCATCTATCACTTAGTCCGAGTTAATGACTCTAGTGTTGAGACACCACTAATAAACGTTCAACTACACCTCATTCAATAATAGATGTAGGCGATCGTAATCTAGTATAAAATCCAACGAAGAGTTGGGGTCGAACTCACAGGGAGCGGTACAAGTTCGAATTCAGTTATGAAGTTGTAAATGTGGTCTAATCAGTTATAGGAATAAAAATTATCAGAAACATTTAGATAAATTGAAAAGGGTGACATAAATGTCAGATGGGGGAATTGGTTTGTCAATTAACAACTAAAACAATTGCGAAAACAGGGGAAACAATAAGTTGAGAGAAATTCTTTGGGATGTGATCGATTATAGGCTAATTTCACTATATGGGTAATTGGAATTCACTGACAATTGCAGAATCTCAGTGGGTAGGCTAGACTATAGATGCAATAGCTTTCTCTCGAAAAACTATTACGATTCAAGTGAGTTCTCTCGAACCTCGACAAGCATAACACTATAAACAGCCCAAAACCTTAATTTATCTACTCTCTCGAGCTAGATAGGTAGAATCGAGTTTATGATTCACTCTCTCGAGTTGAACCCACAACAGCTGTCCATTTCCATTGCCAAGTAGGTTCTTCCCCAGAGCTGGCACGCTGGAACTTTAGGCGAGCTAAAGAGCCACTCGGTGTATCGCCGAGTGGTCTTGGCGATCACCAGGATTGCCTTTCTTCAACTTCTTCAGCTTTTTTTCGCTCCTTTTTGCCCTGTAATGTCCTTGCGTTGCTCCTTAGCCTTCATTGCTATAAATAAACACTTTAACATTAGTTTAGAGTATAAATTAGGCATTGAGGACAACAAAACTATGAAAATAAAGCCCTAAATTTATCGAAATCTCAGAATCATCAACACCTCCAACTTAAACTTTTGCTTGTCCTGAAGTACAACTCAAGATCAATCAGTTCAACAAAGATGTCTACAAACAGTGCTACTCAAGACTCATCACAAATGCACACAAGAGGTTCAAACTACACATACAACATTCAATTATGCACTCTAAGTTTCAAATTGTGACTTACCATTATCAAATAGACTCAAGCTCACAATGCTTGCGTCAAATGCAAGTTCAAGCTCAACAAATGCATTCAAATGCCCTCACACCAAGAATGATTCCATGCTCACATAAAATTCATCAACAATTTATAATCTCGATATCAAATACAACTCTCACACTCACAAAGATGAACAAATGCATGACTTTTCCCATAGGCTTGCCCTTCTTTTCCAAATCAACATTATTTTCAGCTCACTCAAGATCACAAAGGTTTTTTCAAGGCTTGTAACGAGGCTGTGTAAAGGTATGATCGTTTTGGCTTAGTGGCTTCTACCTTCATGAAGTATGGCCTGAAAATCACTTTTTCTCCTTCCCTTTCACATTCAAACATGTTCACAATCCACCCTATTATTCAACTAAGTATGACTCATTGGATACCCCATTTCTTTTGCTCCTTTCACACACTTTATTTATCAAACTTTTTTTTCAGTCTTTTTTTATTTTCACCTTTTTCTTTTCTTTCTTTTTTTTTTGCATGGAGGGGTCCCATATTTTTCAAACCATTGCTTAAAAGGGGGGGGGGTTTCACACTTCATGACTTTTCTTCTTTTTCACCACACTCCCAACTTAGGCTTTTGGCGAAATTTGGCTACTCAACTAAGAAATAGTTCATGAAGGTTATAGATGATGGGACAAAGAGCTCAAAGTTGTTCAAGTTTCTTCCAAAGTAAAGGATAGGCTCAATGGGGGCCAAGCAAGGTACACACTTCTCACAAGGTAGCCACAAAGAGGTATACTATCAAATAAGGTTCACACTTCACAAATTTTGCCTAAGATAATTTCAATCACTTACTTCAATCAATCAATTAGACTAACGGGGTACGTTCTAGGCGACATCAAGCACAATATTCAAGACAACCTCACCACACATGGTATTCGATACAATTATCAAACAAGACTCCACAGTTTCTAGCTAGCATGCAATGATCATCACAAGAGATTGACTCGACAACCGGCTAGTCACAACAAGATTCTAGCAGTTCACATATGTCCTATGTAACTCATTTTCCCTCATCATAGCCGCACATTCATATCGTTCAATTGAGACCACTTTTCAAGTCATCGGTATTGACCACAACCGACACTCAAAAATGCAAGAGAACACCCACAATCAAACACAAAAGGGTGGCAAATTTTTAGAATTGGTTCAAAACCATTCGCAATCCAAAACAACGGACAAGCACAATAGATCAAAACCATATATATATATATATATATATATATAAGACACAAGATTATCCAACATTCAAAAAACCAAAATAGAAAAAATCCACAAAATAGCCCAAAAAAGGTAGGTATAGAAATACCACAACCCACTAAACTAATCTAGCAGTTGTCCTCAAATGAAAATAAATGATAAAATAGTCTAAAATGTAACAGAAATGGAGTAAAGAGAATCATCCTTCCAGGCAAAGCCTGGGGTGAAGTCTGCATGTCTGTAACTCCATATGTCGGGGCATCAGTGCCCGGCTAAGCAACATCCTTGGCTCCACTAGAGCCCACCATAGACGTCTCTCTGAGGGATGCCTGCACAACAGTCTCAACCATGGCACCCTCAAGGTCTGCCAAATCATCATATACAGAATAATCTCTAACACCGAGATCCTCCTCATCAGTCTCCGCCTCAAACTCAGCATCTGTATCATCAGCCTTAGCAACATTTCCGGTCGTAGTAGCCGGAAGAACCTCAGAACTGGCTAGAATATCAATGCTCGGGACCTCGGGAATCTCCACCGTACCAAACAACATCGATAAGTTAGTGGAATTTTACTCGTCCACATCTTTCCTCAACCCAATAACATCGGCCTTCCGGGCCGTCACAGTAGAAGAATCACCCCGACCCTGCTCACAAGCCTCAACCCACACGATAAGGGCATCTAGAGCCAACTTGTGGCTATCAATCAAATCTCGGTGCTCTCTCATCTCAGCCCTAATTGGAGCTAAGGAAGCAGCAATAGCCTGCTCTACCACCCCAGGCACAACAGCCTCTACTCGGGAGGTACGCACATCAACAAATTGGGCAAGATGGCCTATCTTGTACAACATGGTCTGGGTGATGGGGGGTCGGAAGGCAGTAGCGGCAGAAGAAGAAGAGGGAGGAGGTGTAGTAGTAGAACTAGGATATGTAGATGTGGAAGGGCCAGAGGTACCTGTAGGCTGACTAGCCTGATAGGGTAGTATCACCTCGGTTGGCAGCATGTCCACATCGACTACCGAGGACGTATCTGCCGATGCAGCTCTCCTCCTATCGGCCTCATCTCTCAAGTACTTGGCCTCAATACGTCAGATGTTAGTAGAAGAGGTGGGTGTCATCTCCACATCCGTCTTCTCAACCATGGGAACACGGGCCCGACGGCATAACTCAGTGATCAATACGGGGAAACGAAGGGAGGTATGGCTCTACTTGGCCCTCATAGTCATCACTTGCTCAATGAGCAGCCCCAAATTCAACCTCTGTCTATCCATAATCGACCCTAGATAGGTAGACTTCAGATGTCGGAGGATTGACTCATTCTGTGAAGACATGATGGTGCTGCTAATGAACCGGAACCAATATCTGGCAGCAACATTCAGGTCCTTCTTCTCAATCGGTGCACCTACCTCGATCCACCTTGGAGTAACACCAGAAAGAAGGAGTACCATCCAACCCTTTAGATCCTCTAGGGTCTTCTTCTTAATCAAGTCGGGGTAATCCTGCATGAAATCCCGCGAACACCATAGTACCCCATTTATCTCCCTGCTGCTACACTTGACCTTCTTCCCCCTAACAACCACAAAAACAACTAGCTTGAAGGCACTAGCCTTCTTCTTCCCCTTCGGCACAAACTCCCTATATGCTGAATAAAACTCCTAGACCCAAGTAGGGATGTCAGGGCCTCGGGGTTTTGTAAAAACCTCAAATTTGTGGAATTTCAGGGTGTTCCACACTTCAGGATACCTGTGCACCACACCATCGGTGGAAAATCGCTTTTCCTCCAAAATAGTCCTCGAAACCTTGGCCTTTAGTTTGTTGACTGACCGGGGAGGAGGACCCTGAACTGGTAGGGCCTGTACTACTGTGTGCTTTAGGGATGGAGCTGGAGATGGAGCAGGAGAAGGAGGCACCGGGATCCCAGACGCATCATGCATAGCCCTGGAGCATAACTCCGCTCTCTTAGCCTATAGAACTTGGTCATCTTTCGGCTCAGAAATGGATGCCGGAGAACTGTCCTCAGACTGACCCTCACTGCCGGAAGGAGTGAGGTATGTAGAGTAAATACCCTCACTATCAGAGCTCTCCTCCACAGGCGTCGGATGCATAGGGCCCTCGCCCTTGCTCTTTCCCCCTCTTGGAGGAAGTTTCCTAGTCGGGGCCCGAGAGGCAACAACCTCCTCATTTATTTCTATTCCACGTGCCCTCTTTCGGGGCGGTTGATTCCTTCCTGCTACTTTGGGTCTAGCTATTTCTGCAACATAACATAACATACATTAGATGCAATTCGAAGAAATAGCAAATTATGAAAACCTGCATAGAAACACTCGCCGAACCGTTTGGTGAGTCACCG
The DNA here is from genome assembly GCA_029582245.1 of Solanum etuberosum. NCBI lineage: Eukaryota > Viridiplantae > Streptophyta > Magnoliopsida > Solanales > Solanaceae > Solanum > Solanum etuberosum. The sequence goes on along the minus strand of JAJONR010000963.1, from coordinate 47,673 downwards.
AACCCCTTTGGCGAGCCAAATCGGGCTCGCCGAAAGTTCCAGAGTGAAATCACTCAAAAATAAAAGTAGGTTGGCGATGTCCAGGGCCAATTGGTGTATCTCCGACTCTATTCAACAAACTAGAAGTAGTTTGCCAAAAGTTACAGAACAATTTTAGAAATCAGGGGCGTAGAAGGGTGATCTGAATTTACTTTCGGCGAGTCACCGAGTGAACTCGGCGAGCTCAAACATATCGCTGAAAGTTACAGAACTCAGACTCACAAAATAGAGAATTAAAAGGCAATCTAGAGGACATTAGGCGAACCGCCGAACCACTCAGTGAGCTCGACCCAGCTCACCGAGTAGTCCAACCTGCCAGATTTGTACCCCAAACTTCAAAATCTAACCTGCAGCCCACGAAAAAAATTAAACTATCATTTCATGCAATTCAACTAAGACCCATAAGACTCATTTCCACGGGGTACTCAGACTTCCCCCGATTTGGCAAAAATTGGCCAATTGACATCTTTTGCCCTTAAGAATGACGTCAACCGCTCCATCATTGAGCAAAATTTGAAAATTAGCACAATTCGGGGTTACTCGGACTTCAACTAGCTAGACCTACAATATTTTCAACACAACCCAACAATTTCAACAATCAAAGCCACGAGAATTCATATTCGAAGGCCAATTAATCACAATTACAACTAAATATGGGCAAATAAACCATCACACGATAAACAAAGCAATACCAATCACAGATAACAACTAAAAAACAATCATGCAATCGATTACAACCAATTGTAAAGCAGGGGTTCGGAAAACCAACCTTGTATGCTGAATATTTGAAAAGCTAGGCAAGCAAAGAATCCAAAAATCCTCCCCGAGTCGTAAATCCCACACAAAAAAGTAATAAAATGTAATATGGAAGCAAGTAAAAGCGGTTGTGGAAGTTTAGAATTTGAAAAGTATAAAAATGAAGAGATTTTGAATTTAAAACAGTTTGGCCTTTAAAACTCTTGAGTTTTTGCGCAAGTCGGCGAACATGACTTATGTTACCGACCCACTCGGCGATTCGCCGAGTGGTACTTTAGCCCCTGAGTTTTACAGAACTCCTAGAAAACTAGGTGGTTCCAACAGCGATCTAAGTCGGGCTCGCCAACCTGTTCGGCGAGTCGTCAACCTGACCTTTGGCTCCCCTAACTACCATTTTCCAAAAATTTAAACTTTTCAACCTGCAGATTCAACACCCGTTATTCAAACAACAACATTAAAAGGTTAAACACTTGGGTTGCCTCCCAAGAAGCGCCTTATTTAACATCATGGCATGACGTGGATACGCTTTCAAGGTTCATTTTTTATGTTGGCCAAGGTATCACTTGGTAGACCCCCGTTTTGCCTTAGGTTCAAATGAGATGAGATTTGACCCATTTTCGTTTCCAATTGTTTGATGGACACTGAGGGAGAGCTGACCGTCTGATTGAGTGTAGAGACTTCCTCTATCATTTCTTTAAGTACTTTGTCTTACCCTTCCTCTTTATTGAGAATGCGTGCAAGCATATCTTTTGTGCGAAAGTTCTCCGAGTCAGCCCTTTGCTCCTTTGGCTTTTGACGTTTATGGGGTGGAACGTATCTTTCCTTTTCACCATCCCGTTCCTTCAAATTATCCCCACGATCACGCCATTCTTTGTCACGGTCTCTCCATCCATCATCCCTTTCTCTATTCCAACCTGGATTCCCACCCGGCCTTGGATAGCTTGGATGCAAACCTTCTCCTTGATTTGAAAGAAAGTTCACTTCCTCATTATATAGAGCCTCAAAGTGTGCCTCCTCAGGATTTACTCCACTAACACCAACAAGAATTACACTTTTCAACCCACTACTCATCACATTTTTCGATAAAATATCCAGCTGGTAATCATTTTGGCTATATTTTGGTCTCGCTCTTGGTCCTTCTTGATCTGCTCTTTTGTCATCATAAAGGTTAGAGGAGACACATGGTTCTCTCGAGTGTACCATGCTCTGTTAATCTTTGTCATCCCATCGAGGATATTAGATGCTATTTCGAAAGGTTGTTGCATTATACCTCCTTGGACAAGTTGATCAGCCACACCTTTTTTCACCGAGTAAAGACTCTTGTAGAAATGTTGTAACAACACGTTGTTTGGAAGCCTGTGAGGCGGACATTGAAGTAACAACTTCTGAAATCTCAGCCGCGTCTCATGGATTGGCTCACCCTCCAAACGTTTGAAGCTCTGAATATTGTCTCTCAATGACATCATCTTTGAAGGAGGAAAGAACCCTACCAAGAACGGCTCGGTAAGTTCATCCCAAGTGGTAATGGAATCCCTCGGTAGATCAGCTAACCATTTGGTAGCTTCCCCCATCAACGAAAAAGGGAAAAACCGGAGACGGACTGATTCTTGTGAAATGTTTTTGAACGAGAATGGACCACATACGTCCACAAATTTCTGAATATGATCACGGGGATCCTCATGAGCTAGCCCTCCGTATAATCCGTTAATTTGCAAGAGTTGCAACATTGTGCTATCGCATGGAAGACAACATTCCCCACAACCGGAGGTAAACGTATAGCACCTACGCCACCCAATTGAATTTAGTCATTGACATCATTCAGATGTCCGACATCATCTTGGTGACCAAGTTGGCTACCATTATTTCTGTTCACACTCATCTCGTCTTCTATTCAAACAAAGCTAAAAACAAACACAAATCAAGGTAAGTCGATTAAACTACAACACTAGAAGATCACAACCTAAACTTCAATATGAGAATTCTAAACACCACTCCCCCACAGCGGCGCCATTTTTGATAAACGCTCAACTATACCTCATCCAATACTAGGTGTAGGCGATCTTAATCTAGTATAAAACCCAACGAAGAGTAGGGGTCGACCCCACCGGAAGCGGTGCAAGTTCAAATTCAGTTATGAAGTTGTAAATGTGATCTAATCGGTTATAGGAATAAAAATTATCGGAAACATTTAGATAAATTGAAAGGGGTGACACAAATGTCAGATGGGGGAATTGGTTTGTCAATTAACAACTAAAACAATGGTGAAAACATGGGAAACAATAAGTAGAGAGTAATTCTTAGGGATGTGATCGATTATAGGCTAATTTCTCTATATGGGTAATTGAAATTCACCAACAATTGCAGAATCTCAGTGGGTAGGCTAGACTATAGATGCAATAGCTTTCCCTCGAACAAGTATTACGATTCAAGCAAGTTTTCTTGAAACCTCGACAAGCTTAACACTATAAACAATCCAAAAATTTAATTTATCTACTCTCTCGAGCTAGATTGATAGAATCAAGTTTATGATTCACTCTCTCGAGCTGAACCCACAACAACCCAATATCTACAATCATCAATCGAAAACCTTAGCTCTAAACCTCTTTCTCAAGCAATCCCAGAACGCTAAGTTAGAATTACATTTACAACTCTAATTCATAGATTAATACACAACTATCCATTAAACACACTTCAATTAAGAATTTAAATCAGTGAACAATAATACCCATAAGCTAGTTAAAGTCAATAATCACATGATCACACCACAAGAATTGGGGTTTTATCCACGTATCATAAAAAGGAAGAAACAATTACCAATTATGTTAGCCATAGACTGGGTAATGGTTCCCAAATCTCTACAATGCTTTAAATCAACTTAATTCAAAAACCCAATTGAAAATTCCTCAATCCAAGTCTCAAAATCTCTAAGTTCTACAATGGAAAACTCAGGAAAAACTTGATAGGAATAAACTTAGATTCCCAATTGCTAGATGCCTTTTCTGCTTTTCAAATTTCAATTTATAGTTTCCCAAATTTTGGCCTTCAAGACCATTAGGAGAAGTAAGTCGATCATCGTCGATTAAGTTGGCGACGTGCCCTTTGCTATATTCCTTCGCCGATTTGCCTTGGCTATTTATCCTTAAGGTTCTGTGGTTTTAGTCGATCAGGATAAAGGTCGCCGATCCGTTCGGCGGTCCACCGACTATCCATTTCCATCGCCAAGCAGGTTCTTCCCTAGGGCTGGCACGCTGGAATTTTAGGCGAGCTAAAGAGCCACTCGGTGGCTCGTCGAGTGTTCTTGACGATCACAAGGATTGCCTTTCTTCAACTTCTTCAGCTTTTTTTCACTCTTTTTTGCACGGTAATGTCCTTACCTTTCTCCTTAGCCTTCATTACCGTAAATCAACACTTCAACATTAGTTTAGAACATAAATTAGGCACTAAGGACGATAAAACTATGAAAACAAAGCCTTAAATAAGTCAAAATCTCAGACTCATCAACCACCTATTTAATCATATCTAGTTGTGAGTGAGTTTCTAGAGGCCTTTCCAGATGATCTTCTCGGAGTCCCTCCTGAGAGAGAAACAGACTTTGATCTAGATATTCTTCCGGATACTCATCGTATCTCTGTTCTGCCATATAGAATGGCTCCAGCTGAGTTGAAAGAGTTAAAAGAGCAGTTGAAAGACCTTCATGAGAAAGGTTTCACTCAACCAAGTGTCTCACCTTGGGGCGCTCCGGTCTTATTTGTGAGGAAGAAAGAGGGTTCTCTTAGAATGTGTTTAGATTACCGTCAGTTGAACAAGGTTACTATCAAGAATAAGTATCCTCTTCCAAGAATTGATGATCTCTTTGATCAACTTCAGGGTGCCACTTATTTTTCTAAGATAGACCTTAGATCAGGCTATTATCAGTTGAGAGTAAGAGAAAGTGACATTCCTAAGACAACTTTCAGGACCCGCTATGGTCATTATGAGTTTCTGGTTATGTCTTTTGGCCTAACTAATGCTCCGGCAACGTTCATGGACCTTTTGAACAGAGTGTTTAAACCCTATCTAGATATTTTTGTTATCGTATTCATTGATGACATTCTAATCTATTCGAGGATTGAGGAAGATCATGCTAATCATCTCAGAGTAGTTCTTCAAACTCTCAAGGATAGAGAGTTTTATGCTAAGTTCTCTAAGTGTGAATTATGGCTTGAGTCTGTGGCATGCTTAGGCCACATTGTTTCTGGTGATGAAATTCGAGTTGACACTCAGAAGATTGAGGCGGTGCAGAGGTGGCCTAGACCCACGTCTCCAACTATTATTAAGAGTTTCTTGGAATTGGGTGGTTATTATAGAAGGTTCGTTGAGGGGTTCTCATTTATTTCATTCCCATTGACCAAGTTGACTGAGAAAATAGTTAAGTTTTAATTGTCTGAAGCTTCTGAGAAAAAATTTTAGGAATTGAAAACTAGGTTAACTACTGCCCCAATGTTGATCTTACCAAAAGGTACGCAAGGTTTTATTGTGTATTGTGATGCATCCAGAGTTGGACTGGGTTGTGGATTGATGCATAATGACATGGTTATAGCTTATGCCACCAGACAACTTAAGGTTAATGGGAAGAATTACCCAACCCATGATCCAGAGTTGGTTGTTGTAGGGTTTGCTTTGAAATATGGCATCACTATCTTTATGGTGTTCATGTAGATGTGTTCACCTTTCACAAGAGCCTTTACTATGTGATTAGTCAGAGAGAGATTAATCTCAGGTAGAGGAGGTGGTTGGAATTACTCAAGGATTATGATGTGAGTATTCTCTATCACCCAGGTAAGGTTAATGTTGTTGCTGATGCCTTGAGCAGGTTATCTATGGGTAGTATTTCCCATGCTGAAGAGGACAAGAAAGAGTTAGCAAAAGATGTGCATATACTTGCACAATTGGGAGTCCGATTGATGTATTCCAATGAAGGAGGAGTGGTGGTGATGAACGGGGCTGAATCATCATTAGTGTCTGAAGTGAAAGAGAAACAAGATCAAGATGCTATTTTGCTTGAGTTAAAGGCAAATGTTCATAAGCATAAAGTGATGGCTTTTGAACAAGGGGGATATATTATATTGAGGTATCAAGGTAGATTGTGTGTGCCAAGGGTTGAGGAACTCCAATAGAGTATTATGGAGGAATCTCATAGCTCCAGATATTCTATCCATACGGGTTCCACAAAGATGTGTCGTGACTTGAGAGAAGTCTATTGGTGGAGTAGTATGAAGAAGTGTATTGCAGAGTTCATTGCAAGTGCTCGAATTGCCAACAAGTCAAGGTAGAGCACCAGAGGCCCGGTGGTATGGATCAGAATATATATCGTCCGGAATGGAAGTGGGAGATTATCAAAATGGATTTTATTACTGGGTTACCACGGTCTCGCAGACATCATGATTAGATTTGGGTGATTGTAGATCGAATGACTAAATTAGCCCATTTGTTACCGGTAAAGTCTACTTTTACAATAGAATATTGTGCCAAGTTATATATTCAAGAGGTAGTCAGGCTTCATGGAGTTCCAGTGTCTATTATTTCAGATAGAGGTACGCAATTCACCGCACAATTTTGGAAGTCTTTCCAGAAAGGTTTGGGTTCAAAGGTGAACTTTAGTACTGCTTTCCTTCCTCAGACAGATGGTCAGGCAAAGAATACAATTCATACTTTAGAGGATATGTTGAGGGCGTGTGTGATCGATTTCAAGAGTAATTGGGATGATCACTTACCTCTCATAGAGATTTCTTACAACAGTTATCACTCTAGCATCCAGATGGCTCCTTATGAGGCTCTTTATAGTAGAAGATGTAGATCTCTTATTATATGGTTTGAGGTTGGTAAGACTGGGTTGATAGGACAAGACTTGGTTCATCAAGCTATGAAGAAAGTAAAGATCATTCAATAAAGGTTGAACACAGCGCAAAGTCGTCAGAAATCCTATACTGATGTTAGGAGAAGAGATTTAGAGTTTGAGGTAGATGATTGGGTGTATTTGAAGGTTTCACCCACGAAGGGTTTTATAAGGTTTTGCAAGAAGGGGAAGCTTAGTCCCCAGTATATTGGTCCTTATAGGATATCCAAGAGGGTTTGCAATGTAGCCTATGAGTTGGAGCTACCGCCAGAGTTAGCAGTGGTCTATCCGGTATTACACATATCAATGTTGAAGAAGTATATGGGTGATCCTTCACTCATTATACAACTGAAGATATTGGTATTAACGATAGCCTGTCTTACGAGAAGATTCTTGTTCAGATTCTAGATCTTTGTCACACCCCGAGGCTACCCCTTGATGTAACACGGGACCTAGGATCACGAGTGACCCCAAGCAAACCCTGTGTCTGGCATATCATAAGCATACTGAAAATAATGAATAAGTCAAATACTATGCTGAAACTAAACAATAGATAAATGGGGAAATGGGGAATACCCATCTAATCTGAATGTATAAAACACACTAAGAGTTTAACAATACCTGAAAGATAAACTCATCAACCCAAACTGATTCTATTACTATGTTTGAAAAGCCTCTAACTGAGTTCCATTGTTGGGACATGGTCCCCAACTAACTCTAACAAAACTGAAAACTGAAAGTAAAGACTAAAAGAAAGCATGTCTATTGTCCTCGGAATATGAGGACTCACCACTAAAGCTGTTGAATGCGGACCGAGAATCGATCTAAGCGCGATATGGATGCTGAGTACCTGAACCTACATCATGAATGGATGTAGCGCAGAGTATGCGTCAGTACTTTGAATGTACTGAGCATGCAAGATATAGATACTAAGCTGAACAAATATCGATAAGCTGAACAAGGCATAACTGAGCAAAAATGTTAATACTGATAAGATAACTGAATGCAATGACCAAGTACTAATCATGAACATGACATGCTAAACTTAATACTGAAGTATATAATGAAAACATGGTCAAATGCACTAAGAGTCTGACTGTGGGAGCTACTATTAACCAACATAAAACCACGAGACCTAAACGTGGAGTCCGATGTATACGCCCCATCGAGAGGACCAAATATACCTTGCCATGGGTATAAAGGCATGACTGGCGTGATCACTGAATTTGATGCCCAACAGAGGGGACTTATAATCCTATGGGGGCACGTAGTTCTGGGCCTATGAGGGTACGCTGAACCCTAGTCCAACTGGGTGCTAAGTCTACTCCCAACTGAATATGTATATGATACAAATGTAATTGACATACTGAATAGCTCAAAATACTGACATGCAATCTGAGAATGCAACATTTATAAACTGATAATGTGACATTCGAAATCAGGAGCATGATTATTTGTTTAACTGAGCTAGCAAGTATAATTCATGAACTAAGATAATTTATACAAACTAGGGTCCTGAATTTCATACAAGGAATTAAGTAACTTTTCCAAGAAAACATGTTATTTCGTTGAAGGATACTACAACAGCTAAATCACAGCAAGATTCCAAGGTTTTAGAAATCCTAGGTCTAAACAAGATATGGAGAATCAAGGAGCTGACTGAATTCTAGGGACCTAGTGGATGAAAGGAACCCACTAGTGAAATCCCACATACCTGGTGACGAAATCTACGGAGAAATCCTTCAATTTCCGGGCTGAAAGTTGAAGAAAACCTTCAGCTTGTTCTTGAGAGGCCGGTTGACTTTCCTCTTCTTTTTGGCTCTAATTTCGATGAATTTAGGTGAATAAAGATTTTGGTTAGGTTCTGACTCAATTATTAGGATTAAATTGAGTAAAACGACGTAGTTTAGGTGTAAAATGAGGTAGTTTAAATGCCCAATGCATAGGGGAAAAGACAAAAATGACCCTGACTTAACAACTGACGAAACCACCGACGGACCGTGGACTTACCGATGGTCCATCCTGGCAGAGCGTCGGCTGGCTTCTGAGACTTGGTGATGGGGGTCACGATCCACAGACCCTGGACCACAGACCGTGGTCCCACCTACGGTCTGTAGTTCATGCCGTGGGTCATGATTTTTCCTGGGATTCTGGGTGGCCAGACCATACCTATTATCCATGGCCCAAACCACGGGTCGTGGTTTGGCCTCCATCGGTGGCACCTGCGAAATCCAGAAAATCTGTTATTTGCTCTTTCTCAAATCCAGGGTGCTACATTATCTCCCCCTTGGAAACATTCATCCTCGAATAAACTCTAAACTAGTTGAGTATGGAGGGAAGCAGCGGAAATCCCTACCATTATGTATTAGAAACTGATATATGACTGAACTGAGTTCCAAGAACATGCAAATATGCTGAAATGCAAGAACAACTGAAGGAACAAGTTACTGAGACTGAATTTACACAAGAGTAAACTAGAAGACTGGAGAAGAACTATTACATGAAGCTGAAATGGAATTAGAAGGAAAGAGTTAAGGATACATGGCCTTAAAGGCTGTTTCTTCTTCCCAAGTAGCTCCCTCCATGAACTGACTCCTCCCCAAAACTTTCAGTGAAGCGACTTCTTTGTTTCTCAACCTACGAACCTGACGGTCAAGAATTTCAAGTAGCACTTCTTCACAAGTGAGACTATCCTTCACAGCTACACTCTCTAATGGTACTATTGGTGTCGGATCACCCACACACTTCTTCAACAAGGAAATGTGAAAGACTGGATGAACCGATGCTAGTTCTGCTGGCAACTTTAACTCATATGCCACACTACCAACCCTTTTCAAGATTCTATAAGGACCTACGTATCTAGGACTGAGCTTTCCTTTCTTGCCAAATCTCATCACCCCCTTCATAGGTGACACCTTTAGGAAAACCCAATCATCGATTTCAAACTCTAAGTCCCTTCTCCACACATCTACATAGGACTTCTGACGATTCTGGGCTGTCTTAAGTCTGTCCCTCATGAGCTGAAGTTTTTCCATAGCTTCATGAACCGAATCTGGCCCTATCAAGGCTGTTTCACCTACTTCGAACCAACCAATCGGGGACCTGCATCTACGCCCATATAGTGCTTTATAAGGGTCCATCTAAATACTCGAATGTAAGCTATTATTATAGGCAAACTCTATGAAAGGTAGGTGATCATCCCAACTACCCTTGAAATCGTTCAAGCAAGCTCTCAACATGTCCTCTAAGGTTTGAATGGTACGCTCTGCCTGACCATCCGTCTGTGGATGAAATGCTGTACTGAGATTTACCTAGGTACCAAGACCTTTATGAAACGATTTCCAGAAATGAGAGGTAAACTAAGGACCTCTATCTGATATGATAGACAAGGGAACTCCATGCAACCTGACTATCTCATTGTTGTAGAGTTTGGCGTAGTCCTCCGCTGAATCTGTAGTCCTGACAACCAAGAAGTGAGCGGACTTAGTAACTCTATCCACTATCACCCAAATGGAGTCATGATGTCTGCGAGTACGAGGTAAATGTGTAATGAAGTCCATGTTTATCACTTCCCACTTCCATGTAGGAATGTTAATTTCCTGAGTCATACCTCCTGGTTTTTGATGTTCTACCTTAACCAGTTGGCAATTTGGATACCTGGCCAAAAAATCTGTTTTGTCCCTCTTCATGCCATTCCACCAAAAGACTTCCCGTAGGTCACGGTACATCTAAGTGTCCCATGGATGAATGGAATATCTGGAGTTATGAGCTTCTGTAAGGATCTTCTGCCTTAACTCACCAACATTAGGAACACATAAGCGACCCTGGTACCGAAGCACACCATCTTCCCCTTGGGAGAAAACCTCAACTTTCTGCTGATGAACTGCACCTTTCAACAAAAGTTATATAGGGTCACTATCTTGTTTTTCCTTAACCTCCTCTACCAATGAAGATTCTGATCTATTCTGAACTATCACACCACCATTTGACATGTCCGTAAGGCCAAATCCTAAGCGAGCAATCCGGTGAAAATCTTTGGCTAGCTCTTTTCTTTCTTCCTCAACATGTGCTACACTACCCATAGACAGCCTGCTGAGAGCATCAGTCACTATATTGGCCTTACCAGGATGGTAAACCACATTCATGTCATAGTCTTTGAGGAATTCAAGTCATCTCCTATGACGAAGATTCAACTCTTTTTGGGGGAACACATACTGCAGGCTCTTATGATCTATGAATACATCAACATGAACACCATACATGTAGTGTCTCTAAATATTTAGGGAAAATACTACGGCTGTAAGCTCGAGGTCATGAGTCGGGTAGTTCTTCTCATGAACCTTAAGCTGTCTAGAAGCATAAGCTATGACCTTACTCGCTTCCTCAGCACACAACCTAGGCCGACCCTGGATGCATCACAAAAAATCACATAACCGTCTGAACCATCTGGTATAGTCTAGACCAGAGCTGTAGTCAACCTAGTCTTCAGGTCTGAGAAGCTCTTCTCAAACTCATCTGACCACTGAAATTTGACCTTCTTCTGAGTCAACTTGGTCAATGGGGAAGCTATGGATGAAAATATGATTAACGTTTCAAGCACACCTCATCCAACTCTAGGTGCAAATGATCATTAAGAAGTATAAAACCCAATAATTGAGTTGGGGTCGAATCCCATAGGGAGCGGTACGTGTTCAAATTCAATTAAGAAGTACAAATATGATCTAAATATCTATAGGAATAGATATTATCGGAAAAAGACATATCAAATAAAAGGGGTGACACAAATGTCAAATGGGGGTTTTTGGGTTTACAGATTATCAACTACAATCAGTCAAAAAGCAATGAGATAACAATAAGGAGAGAAATTCTTGGGATGTGATCGATTACAGGCAAATTTCGATATATGGGTAATTGAAACTACTAGTAAACAACCAAAAATCAGTGGGTAGGCTAGACTATAATTAAAATAGCTTTCTCTCGAACAGTTATTCCGCTTCAAGTGATTTCTCTCGAACATCAACAAACATAGCAATTAAGAACAACCCATAACCTTAATGCATCTTCTCTCTCGAGCAAGATGGGTAGGACTGGGTTTAGGATTCACTCTTTCGAGCTAAACCCAAATCAAACAAATACATACAAATCATTAATCAAAAGCTTTGGTTCCAAAACCTCTCTCTCGAGCAAGCTAAGAACACAAATTAAGAACTGCATTTGAAACTACAATTCATAAATTAACCCACAGCTAATGATTAAACCTACTTCAAAATAACATTTAAACTAGTAATTAGCAATACCCATACACTAATTCAACCCATAAGCACATGATCACACCCCAAGAATTGGGGTTAGCCGAACATCATAAAAAGATAAAAACCGTTACCAAATCGATTAGCCATCAACTAGGTAAGAGGAATTCAAGGTTTACAGTGCTCCAATTCGAAGAAAATTAGAAACCTACTTGTGAAATCTCCAAGTTGAGTCTCAAAACCCTCAAGTCTACTTAGATAACTCAAGAGAAAACTGTTCTAGACTAAATTTGATGTCAAAAGATAGATAAAAATCGATACTAAATTACTGTTCAAAAAACTGTAATTTATCGTCTCCAAAAATAAGCCATGAAGGGGCACTCGGTGAAATAAGTTGGGCTCGCCGAACCACTCGACGAGCTGCCTTTTGACCTCTTCCATCGCCTTTTCGCCTTAGCATTCAGCATCCTCGAGGTTTGTAACTTTGGGCGATCTATCTTTGCTTCACGGAATGACTCGGTGATTCACCGACTACTCCTTTTCATCGCCGACTAGGTTTCTTCCTTCAGGGCTTGGAACACTGGAACTTTAGGTAGTGAGATTAGCCACTCGGCGACACGCCAAGTGCTCTTGGCGATCTTCAGGCTCGTCCTTCTTCATTTCTTCATCTTGTTTTGTTCCTTTTTGCCTGTTAGTGTACTTGCTTTGCTCCTCAATTCATATACCTAAACTCAAGGCATTAACATCAGTTTATAGCATAAATTAGGCATTTGAGGACACTAAATCTATCAAAACAAAGCCCTAAATGAGTCCAAATCTCGAACTCATCAACACCCCCAACTTAAACTTTTGCTTGTCCTCAAGTAAAACTCAAGATCAGCAGTTCAAAAAGGATGTCTCAAACAGTGCTGCATAAGACTCAACATGAATGCACACAACAAGGCTCAGTTTACTCATGCAATGATCAATTGTGCACTCAAAGATTCAAATTGTGACTCACCATTACCAAAGATGCTCAAGTTCACAATGCTTGCTTCAAATGCAAGTTCAAGCTTAACAAAGGTACTCAAATGCCCTCACAACAAAGATGATTCCATATTCACACACTATTTCTCAGTAATTCAAAGTTCTGAAATCACATACAACTCTCACACTCACAAAGATGAACACATGCATGACTTCACCCAAAGGTTTGCCCTTATTTTCCAGTCAACACTCGTTTCAGCTCACTCAAGATCACAAAGGTATTTTCAAGGCTTTTAATGGGGCTAAGTGCACAAGTATGGTCATTTAGGCTCAGTGGCTTTCACCCTTATGAGGTGTGGCCTGAACATCACATTCCTTTTTTTTCTTTATCATTTCAAACATGCTCATAATCCACCCTATTATTCAACTTCTTATGAATTACCGGACACCCCATTTCTTTTGCAATTTTCATCACTTATTTCACAACTTTTTCATTCTTTTTCATTGCTTCTTTTGTCTTTTCTCTTTTTTTTTTAACATGGAGGGGTTCCATCTTTTTCAAAACCATTCTCAAAAGGGGGATTTTTCACACTTCTTGAAGTACCTTCTCTTTTAACCACACCCTCAACTTAGGCTTTTGGCCTAAGTTGACTCTTCAAACAAAACCACACTTCATGAGAGTTATGGGTGAATGGATAATAAGGGGTCATAATTGTTCAAGTTTGTTCCAAGAAAAGGGTAAGGCTCAATAGGGTTCCAGCAAGGTTCACACATCTCACAAGGTTGGCCACAAAAGAGGTATATTGTCAAATTGTCTCACTCTTCAAAATCGTTGCCTAAGATCATTTCAAGTGCTTGCCTCACTTAGTCAACCGGACCAACGGGGGAAATTCTAGGTGTTATCACACAATGTTTCAAAGTAAGCTCATCACACAAGGCATTGGCACCAATATCTACCAAGACTCTACACTTACAAGCTAGTGTGCAATGTTCATCACAAGAGACTCATTCGATAACTGGCTAGTCACAACGAGATGCTAAAAGTTCACACATTTTCTATGCAACGTCATTGGCCTCATCGTAGACACACATTCATTCTGTTCAATTAAGAGCACTATTCAAGTAATCTATATTGATCATCACCGATACTCAAATTTTCACAAGAACAACCACATTCATACACAAAAGAGGTGGAATTTTTTTAAAAAAATAGGTCAAAACTATTTCCATTAAAAACAAGACGCCACAAGCTCAAACATCTACAAAATTGAAATCAAAACACATATATAGATCATAAAATCCAATATTCACCAATATTGACAAACAAAATCAAAACACAAGAGGTAGGTACGGAAATACCTCACCTCACCCACAAAAGAAAAGCAGTTGTCCTCAAATGTAACTAAAAACACAAAAATCAATAAAAACGACAGAGAGGGAGGTGAAGAGTGATCTTGTCTACACAGTCGCTCCGTCTGTCGGGGCATCAATGCCCGGTGTAGCATCCATACTAGATCCACTGGAGCCTGCCGTAGAAGTATCCCTCAAGGAGGCATGTCGGGCAGTTTAATCATGGCACCGTCTAGGTCTGCCAGATCATCATAGACAGCTGCATCTCGCTCCTCAAGCTGCTCCTCATCAGTCTCGGCCTCAGACTCATCAGCAGCAAAATCCTCCATAATATCATCTCCGGTAGTGGCCGGAGGTACCTCATGGGCTGAAATCTCAGCACTTGGATCCTCGGGGATCTCAACTGACCCAAAAAGCGAAGTGAAGTCTGTGGACTTAAGATGGTCCACATCCTTCCTAAGCTCAGAAACCTCGGCTTTCAAAGTTGTAACCTCAGTAGTCACCCCCTGTTCTCTCTCACAAGTCACTACTCTCGCAGTGAGAGCATCAATGGCAGCCTGAAGAGGTGTGAGTGCAACTGTGATGGCTCACTCATTCATCTAGGGCACCTCAGCCTCTAGACGGGAAGCCCGCACATTGGAAGAATGGGCTAGGTGCCCAATCTTGAGGAGCATGGCCTGAGTGATTGGAGGCCTGGAGGCAGTGGTACCTGAAGCTGTAGAAGAACCTGGGGCCTGGGAAGAAGTGGAAGTGGATGTACCTGAAGGGCCGGAGGCCGGAGTAGGCAAATATGCCTCTGAAGGTATAGAATCAATGTCCACCTGTGGGGATGTATCCATCGGAGGTGCTCTCCTCCTATCCACCTCGTCCTGTGTGTACTCGGCCTCTATGTGCCAGATGTCGGTGGAGGATGTGGGTGTGACCTTAACATCCTTCTTCTCGTCAAGAGGAACTCCAGCCCACCGACACAACTCTGTAATAAGCAATGGGAACGGAAGAGATTTCTGGCGGTGTTTGGACCACATGTCCATCTCCTGCTATATGATTAATCCTAAGTTTAGACTCTTCCTGGCCATAAGAGAGCCGAGACAGGCCGTCTTTGGGTGGTGGAGAATGGACTCGTTCTGCGACGGCATGATTGAGCTGCTAACGAATCCAAACCAGTACAGAGATACTATGTTCAAATCCTTCTTCTCAATAGGTGCTCCGGCGTCAATCCACCTCGGGGTGGTGTCAGAAATTAGGGGAGCTAGCCAGCCCTTTATGTCATCCAGAGTCTGTGAAGTCATCAACCTCTGGTACTCATGCTCAACACCTACAGCCCTATCAAATACAGTATTGATGTCATCGCTACTGCATCTCACCATCCTCAATCGGACCATCACAGACTCTACCGGTCGGAAGGCACTGGCCTTCTTCTTTCCTTTGGGCACCAGGTCACTGTAGGCTGTATAAAATTCCTGGACCCAGGTGGAGATATATGGGCCACGGGGCCTAGTGAAGATCTCAAATCGATGAAACCAGAGAGTGTCCCACACATTTGGGTACTTGTCCACTACTCCATCTGTGGACAATAGCTTCTCCTCGAGAATGGTCCTCAGTCCCTCGGCCTTTAACCTGTTGAGTAACCGTGGAGGAGGACCCTGAAGTGGTGGTGCTGGAACCACCGTCTGTGCCGGAGCTGGCACTGTATCATCAGCAGGAGGGGTAGACTCCAGGATCTTAGACGGATCTTGGAGAACCCTTGCACGAATCTCTGCTCATAGGGACTGAAGTGACTACTCATCCTCAGGCTCAGAGAATGAGGCCTGAGACTCAAAAGAATCCCCATCACTGCCGGAGTCATGCTCCGGTCTCTCAACTACGGGCTCTTTGCCCTTTCCCTTGCCTCCCTTTGGAGGTGCTTTCTTGCCCTTTTCATTGGGAGCAGCAGCTTCCTCATTTATCATGATGCCCCGTTCTCGTTTGCGGGGCGGCATGCCACTTTCATCCTAATTAGTCCTAGCCATATCTGCAAAACACATTAGGAAGAATTAGAAAAATGTCATGAAATATTTGCAGAAATAAGGTTGTAGAAAGACTCGTCGAACCAGTCGGCGAGTCACCAAGTCACTTAGGCGAGCCAAATCGGGCTCGCCGAACGGACAAGCTCAAAAAGTTCTCAAAAATAAGGCATGTTTGTAACACTCAGGGCCCTTCGATGAATCGTCGATGCAACTCGGCGAGCAAATACTAGCCCGCCGAATATTACAGTGCATTTTAAGGGTTAGGGGCACAGATTGGGCGATCAAAGGAACCTTTCGGCGAGCTCAGGCTTCCCGCCGAAAGTTACAGATTCCAACTAGACAAATAATGAAATTAAAGGCGATCAAAGAGGGACGTTGGTGAACTTCCGAACCATTCGGCGAGCTCGACCCAGCTCGCCAAATAGCCCAACGTGCCAATTTTCAACCCTGATTTCCAAAATCAAGCCCGCAGCCTCCGAAACCAAAATCAAAAACCTACATTATGCAATTAGGACAAGACCTATAAGACCCATGCCTTCGGGGTACTCAGAATTCCCCTGATTTGGCCAAAATTGGCCATTCGACAACTTTCACCCTTAGGAATGGCGTCAAACGCTCCATCATCGGGCAAATTACTTCATTTGGCACAACTTGGGCGTTACTTAGACTTCACCCAACTAGACCCAACACAAAATAACCATAACCCAACAATTTAAAGTTGATTTTAATGCATTAAGCACGGGAATTCATCATTTAAAGCAAATCGGCACAATTACAAAACATAAAATAGGCACAACAACGCATCAAACATGATTTCAACACTGGCCCATCACTAATCAATACTAAATTATCAAAGGCATTCGAGTTCAACTACTAATCTAGAGTTCGAAAAACCAAACTTTATGCCGAATGAAGAATTTGATATGTTGGGCGGCAATGTAGTCCAAATCCAAACACGAGATCAATAGTAAAAAGCATATAAACTAGCAATAATATGGGAAATCTAAAGTTTGGGTGTGAGATTACGGGGTTAGAAATGAGAGACTATGAAGGATTTTGAAATTTTAAACCATTTGGCCTTTTAAAAACATTCAGTTAGCGGCCATTTCGGCGGTATTAGTCGATCATGCCGAACCACTCGGCGATGCGCCGAGTGGTGACTTACCTCACCGAGTTTTACAAGACCTCTAGTTAATTTAGGTGTCCAAATGGCGGACAAAGTCGGGCTCGCCGACCTATTCGGCGAGTCACCGACCTATTCAGCGAGTCACCGACTGGACTCTTGGCTCACCAACCTGCATATTCTCAAACACACTCCACTTTCCAACCTGCACAATCAACACCCGTTATTCAAAACCAATATTAAAAATATCAAAAACTTGGGTTGCCTCCCAAAAAGCCCCTTAGTTAACGTCGTGGCACGATGAAAATACCCATTCAAGCTTTATTATTGGGGTTTGCCATAGTATCACTAGGCAACCCCCCTAGTTGTCTTGGGTTTAGATGAGACGAAATTTGACCCATTTGGGTCTCCAGAGGCTTGATAGAGACGGAATGAGAGGTCACCGTTTGGTTGAGAGTCCAAACGTTCTCTTTCATCTCTTTCAGCTCTTTGTCGGACCTTTCAATTTTGGTGAGAATGCATGAAAGCATATCTTCTATCCGACCACCCTCAAAATCCTTGAGCTTTTGATGCTTATGAGGAGGAACATACCTATCCTTCTCCCCCTCTCTTTCTTTCAAACCTTTATTTCCACCTGTCCTTGGGTAGATTGCACGATCACATATTCCTTAGTCGGCTAAGAAGTTTACTTCCTCATTGTATAACACTTCAAATTCCCTAACACTTTTGGCTAAGATACCTAGCTGGGTCATCACTATTTCTATGCTTTGGTCTCTCTCTTGATCCTTTTCGATCTGTGCTTGTGTCGTTTTACAAGTAAGAGGAGAGACTTGTTCTTTGCGAATATACCATGCCCTGCTGGTCATAGTCATGCAATCAAAGATTTGGGACGCTATTGCATAGGGTTGTTGCATTATACTATTTGGTGAAAGTTGATCAATCGCTCCTTTGTTTACCAAGTCAAGGCCTCTATAGAAACATTCCAGCAGCACCTTATCTGGAAGTCCATGAGTTGGGCACTGAAGCACCAGTTCATTAAATCTCAGCCATGTCTCTTGGATTTGTTCGCCCTCCGATTGCTTGAAACTTTGGATACCATCCCTCAATATCATCATCTGCAACGGAGAAAAGAATCTCACTTGGAACATTGTGGTCACCTCCATCCAAGAAGCGATAGTATCTCTTGGCAACTTAGCCAACCACTTGCTTACTTTGCCCATAAGAGAAAATGGGAACAACTTCAACCGGACCGATTCTTGAGATATGTTCTTAAATGAGAATGGTCCACAGACATCAACAAAATTTCTGATATGCTCAAGGGGATCCTCATGAGCTAGACCACCAAACAAACCTTTCAGTTGAAGGAGCTGAAGCATAGTGCTTATGATGTGAAATACAACGTTTCCTTCAGCTGGAGGCAAACAGATGGCCCCAACACCACCCATTTGGGCTGTGTCATTGACATCGTTGAGATTGTCGACATAATCTTGGTGACCCACTTGGCTACCATTACTTCCATTAACGCTTATTTCCTACTTTTTTTTAACAAGCAACAAAAAACCAAAAACAAAAATAAGTAGATTCAGCTATAACTACAAAGATCACAATTCAATTCAATAAAATAATTTTAAAAAACACCACTCCCCAGCAGCGGTGCCATTTTGATTAACGTTTCAAGCACACCTCATCCAATTCTAGGTGTGAACGATCGTTAAGCAGTATAAAACCCAACAATTGAGTTGGGGTCGAATCCCACAAGGAGCGGTACGTATTCAAATTCAATTAAGAAGTACAAATGTGATCTAACTAGCTATAGGAATAGATATTATTAGAAAAAGACATATCAAATAAAAGGGGTGACACGAATGTCAAATGGGGGTTTTTGAGTTTTCAGATTATCAACTACAATCCGTCAAAAAGCAATGAGATAACAATAAGGAGAGAAATTCTCGGGATGTGATCGATTACAGGGAAATTTTTATATATGGGTAATTGAAACTACTAGTAAACAACCAAAAATCAGTGGGTAGGCTAGACTATAATTGAAATAGTAATTAAGAACAACCCATAACCTTAATGCATCTTCTCTCTCGAGCAAGATGGGTAGGAATGGGTTTAGGATTCACTCTTTCGAGCTGAACCCAAATCAACCCAATACATACAAATCATTAATCAAAAGCTTTGGTTCGAAAACCTCTCTCTTGAGCAAGCTAAGAACACAAAATTAGAACTGCATGTGCAACTACAATTCATAAATTAACCCACAGCTAATGATTAAACCCACTTCAAAATAGCATTTAAACTAGTAATTAGCAATACCCATACACTAATTTAACCCATAATCACATGATCACACCCCAAGAATTGGGGTTTTAGCCAAACATCATAAAAAGATAAAAAACGTTACCGAATCGATTAGCCATCAACTGGGTAAGAGGAATTCAAGCTTTACAATGCTCCAATTCAAAGAAAATTAGAAACCCACTTGTGAAATCTCAAAGTTGAGTCTCAAAACCCTTAAGTCTACTCAGAGAACTCTAGAGAAAATTATTCTAGACTAAATTTGATGTCAAAAGATAGATAAAAAATTGATACTAAATTATTGTTCAAAATATAATTTATAGTCACCGAAAATAAGCCACGAAGTGCCACTCGGTGAAGTAAGTCGGGCTCGCCGAACCACTTGGTAAGCCGCCCTTTGACCTCTTCCATCACCTTTTCGCCTTAGCATTCAGCATCCTCGAGGTCTGTACCTTTGGGCGATGTATCTTTGCTTCGCGGAACAACTCGGTTATTCACCGACTGCTCCTTTTCATCACCGACTTGGTTTCTTCCTTCAGGGCTTGGCACGCTGGAACTTTAGGCGGTGAGATTAGCCACTCAGCGACATATCGAGTGCTCTTGGCGATCTTTAGGCTCGCCCTTCTTTATTTCTTCAGCTTGTTTTGTTCCTTTTTGCCTGTTAGTGTCCTTGCCTTGCTCCTCAATCCATATACCTAAAAATCATGGCATTAACATCAATTTATAGCATAAATTAGGCATTTGAGGACACTAAATCTATCAAAACAAAGCCCTAAATGAGTCCAAATCTCGAACTCATCAAAATCCTTCAACAAATCTCCAGTAATAACCGGCCAAACATAAGAAACTTATAATATCTGTTGGGGAGGTGGGTCTGGCCAGCGCTGTACTGCCTTAAATTTTTGAGAATCCACTCGGATCCCTTTGATGGATACCACATGACCAAGGAAAGCGATAAATTGTAACCAGAATTCACATTTGCTGAACTTAACGAATAGGTGGCAATCTTTGAGAGTTCGCAGAAAAACTCTCAGATGATTTACATGGTCCTCCTCACTCTGAGAATAAATGAGGATATCATCAATAAATACGATATCATCCATGAAAGCTGCAGGATAATTTGTTAGTCCAAAAGACATAACTAAAAATTCAAAATGACCATACCAAGTTCTAAAAGCTGCCTTCGAAATGTCACTATCTGTGACTCTGAGATGATGATAGCTGGATCTAAGGTCTATCATAAAGAAGCAACTAGCACCCTGAAGTTGGTCAAACAAGTCATCAATCCTGGGGATGGAATACTTATTCTTGATTGTGACTTTGTTCAACTGCCGATAGTCAATGCACATTCTGAGAGAACCATCTTTCTTTTCACAAACAACACTGGAGCACCCCATGGAGAGATATTGGGTCTGATGAAGCCCTTATCTAGAAGGTCTTTTAACTGATCTTTCAAATATTTAAGCTCGGCTGGATCCATTCTATAAGGAGGAATTGAAATGGGCTGGGTATCTTGAAGGAGATCTATTCCAAAGTTGATTTCCCTTTCGGGAGGAACTCCGGGAAGATCTTCTGGAAACACTTCTGGAAACTCATTTACTACTGGGACTGACTCAAGAGTTGGGGTTTCGGAGTTTGAATCCTTAATCCGAACAAGTTGATACATATACCCTTTGGAAATCATTTTTCTGGCCTTAAGGTAAGAGATGAATCGACTCATAGGCACTGAGCTACTACCCTTCCACTCTAAGACTAGCTTGTTTGGAAACTTAAACCGAACGATTCTAGTTCTACAATCGACTGAGGCATAACATGAATGTAACTAATCCATGCCTAAAATAATATCGAAATCTACCATTTCTAACTCTATAAGATCTGCTGAGGTGACTTTTTGAGACACTTTGACACGGTAATATCTTTATACTCGTCTAGCTATAACTGGGTCACCAACTGGAGTAGAGACTGAGAAGGGTACTGAGAGAGTTTCTGGACTGACACCAAAGTTTACTTTTATATAAGGAGTTACAAAAGACAATGTAGCCACTGGATCTAACAATGCATAAACATCTAAATGAAAGACCTGTAACATACCAGTGACCACATTAGGAGAATCTTCCTGGTCTTGGTGAGCCTCGAGAGAATACAACCTATTCTAGCGCTTGTGGCACCACCTGTACCAGATGAAGTACCCTGCTGAGTTGAGCGACCTGCTGGAGCTGTAGACTTAACCCTATTATTGTTACCTCCTTGCCCCTGCCTGGAAGAAGGGTAATCCTTCAACCTATGGCCAGACTGACCACACTCAAAGCACCCTTCCTTGCCTGCGAGAGACTCGTCTGGATTGTTCTTGCCACACTTTGGACAAGTTGGGTAAGTCTTGTTACCTGAAGCACTCCCCTGAGAGTTAGATCCTAATGCCCTACCTTTCTGATCCTATCAAAACCTGGGGATGGAGCACTAGCTGATGAAGGTGCTGGGGCTGTAGACATCTGCTGAAACTGTGAGCGATTCCCACCGTTCGACTTTTGTTGTGATTATTTGTAGGTTCCTGTTCTGGCCATTTTGTTATCCTTAGCTAATTCCCTAAGCTTATATCCTTCAACTTGCTGAGCATGAGTCATTAGTATGGAATCCATATCCCCTAGAAACATAGCATTCCTGCACTCAGTCTTCACCCGATCGGATACCCCAAACAAGAACATAATCATTTGTGCCCTTGAATTGGCAACCATGTGTGAGCATACCTGGAGAGCTGGGTGAACTTCAGCCCATACTCTTGGACCGACATTGAACCCTGCTTCAAGTTCATAAAAACCTGTGCCTTAGCTTCTCTCACCCGATCGGATACCCCAAACAAGTACTTAATCATTTGTGCCCTTGAATCGGTAACCATGTGTGAAGCATACCTGGAGAGCTGGGTGAACTTCAGCCCATACCTTGGACCAACATTGAACCCTACTTCAAGTTTATAAAAACCTGCGCCTTAGCTTCTCTCAATTCTCTTGGAAAGATCCTGTCCAGAAAAGCTCCAGTTAAGTAATCCCAAGTCACATGAGCTGCATCTGCACTCCTGTTATCTTTCCACTGAGTGAACCAAATATGAGCCACATCCTTAAGTTGGTAGGATGCCAAATAAACACTCTCAGTTCCAGACAATGGCATTACTCCAAGAATTTTCTTAACCTCATCAATAAAGTTATGTGGGTTCTCACCAACCTTGACCCTAGAAACTCAGGTGAATTCATCTGAATGAAGTCTCGAACCCTGGCTGCAACTGATCCACCATTTGTGTTAGTAGGAACTGGACCCTGCTAATTATTCTGATTGGCCACACTCTGAGCCAAGAGCTAGATTGCATTCTGAAATTTTACATTTGTAACCTCCAGGTTCGGGACTTGAGGAACTGCATTAGCATTCCATGCATTAGCTCTACGATGAGGCATGATTTGAAACTCATAACGATGGATTAGAAAGGAGAAGTTGGATCATACCCACTCACGATAAGAATAGCAAAAAAAGTGTAGTTTCTTCTTAAGAAACTTCGTAGCCTCCCTCTCATAGATGTGGTGCACTTCACACCCATGAAAGAGACTTTATTTAATGCGGCTTTAAGACATCCTAGGACTCTTGGACCTAAAGCTCTGATGCCAAGTTTGTCGCGCCCCGAGGCTACCCCTTGACGTAACATGGGACCTACGATCACGAGTGACCCCAAGCTAACCTTGTGTCTGGCATATCATATGCATACTAAAAATACTGAATAAGACAAACATTATGCGGAAGCTAAACAATAGATAACTGGGAAAATAGGGAATACCCATCTAACATGAATGTATAAAACATACTAAGAGTTTAACAATAACTGAAAGATAAACTCATCAACCCAAGTTGCTTCTATTATTATGTCTGAAAATCCTCTAACTCAGTTGAGTTGCTGGGACATGCTCCCAGCTAACTCTAACAAAACTTAAAACTGAATGTAATGACTAAAATGAAAGCATGTCTATTGTCCTCAGAATATGAGGACTCACCACTAAAGTTGCTGAATGCGGACCAAGAATTGATCTAAGCGCGATTTGGATGCTGAGTACCTGAACCTACATCATGAAAGGATGTAGCGCAGAGTTTGCATCAGTACTTTGAATGTACTGAGCATGCAAGATATAGATAATAAGATGAACAAACATCTATAAGCTGAACAAGGCATAACTTAGCAAAAATGTGAATACTGAAAAGATAACTGAAAACCTTAACTGAATGCAATGACCAAGTACTAATCATGAACATCACGTGCTAAACTGAATACTGAAGTATATATTGAAACCCTGGTCAAATGCACTACGAGTCTTACTGTGGGAGCTACTATTAACCGACATAAAACCATGTGAGTTAAATGTGGAGTCTGATGTATACGCCTCATCGAGAGGACCCAATATACCTTGACAAGGGTATAAAGGCATGACTGGCGTGATCACTAAAGCTAATGCCCAACAGAGGGGACTTATAATCCTACGGGGGCACATAATTTTGGAACTATGAGAGTACGCTGAACACTAGTCCAACTCGGTGCTAAGTCTACTCACAACTGAATATGTATATGATACAAATGTAACTGACATACTGAATAGCTCAAAATACTGACATGCAATCTGAGAATGCAACATTTATAAACTGATAATGTGACATTCAAAATCTGGAGCATGATTATCTGTTTTAACTGACCTAGCAAGTATAATTCATGAACTAAGAGAATTTATACAAATTGGGTTCTTAGTTTCATACAAGGAATTAAGTAACCTTTCCAAGAAAACATATTATTTTGACTAAGGATACTACAATAACTAAATCACAACAAAATTCCAAGGTTTTAAAAACCCTAGGTCTAAACAAGATATGGAGAATCAAGGAGCTGACTGAATTCTAGGGACCTAGTGGATGAAAGGAACCCACTAGTGAAATCTCACATACTAGGTGACGAAATCTATGAAGAAATCCTTCGATTTGGTGGCTGAAACTTTAAGAAAACCTTTCTGCTTGTTCTTGAGAGGCTGGTCGACATTTATCTACTTTTTTGCTCTAATTTCGATGAATTTAGGTGAATAAAGGTTTTGGTTAGGTTCTGACTAGATTATTAGGCTTAAACTGAGTAAAATGACATAGTTTAGGTTAAAAATGACGTAGTTTAAAGGCCCAATGCATAGGGAAAAAGACAAAAATGACCCTGACTTAACACCTGACGAGACCATTGATGGCCCCTAACTAACGGACCATGGACTGACCGACGGTCCGCCCTGGCAGGGCGTCGGTTGCCGTCTAAGACTTGGTGATAGGGGTCACGATCCACGGACCCTGGACCACGGATCGTAGTCCCACCTATTGGCCGTAGGTCCTACCGTGGGTCATGAATTTTCCTGTGATTCTGGGTGGCTAACCACGGAACATACCTACGGACAGTGGCCAAAACCACGGTTCATGGTTTGGCCTCCGTCGGTGGCACCTGCAAAATCCAAAAAATTAGCTATTGGCTCTTTCTCGAATCCGGGGTATTACAATCGTCAGATTCGCAAATTGAGGACCAAGGAGGTAGCATCAGTCAAGGTCTTATGGAGTAATCAATTTGTTGAGGAAGCTACTTGGGAGGCTAAGGAGGATATGAAGAAGAGATATCCACATCTCTTTGAGCCTGGAGAAATTCCGAATGAAGGTACTAATTCTTTTCTTGGTATTTTTTTAAGTTGAAATATTGTGTTAATTTGATTGTTGGGTGTTAGATGTTTCCACCCTTAGTTCTACTTTAGAGTGGTTTCATTCGAGGACGAATGTTCCCAAGGGTGAGATATTGTAACATCCCGCCTTAGAAAGAGCTAAATTTAGAAAGAACTAATTTGGAAAGAGCCAAATCTGAAATTTTGCACATTGTGCTTAAGTTGTGAGTTTTGGGTCAACTTCAAACGACCATAACTTTCAGTACAGGATGAGTTAGGTGGCCCATTAGATATCAAATGAAAGGTCTTGGAATCCTCTATCCAACGCCACCGAGTTTACTAAATTTCGAGCTCGGACGAGGGAGAAATGACCATTTGAAGTTAGACTATCCAATTAAGGAAAGTTACCCAAAAATGTGAGGGGTATTTTAGTCTTTTCCTTATCCAATCAGATTAAAACATTTTTAGTATTATTTTGGGGTCAAAATTGATTTGGGTCAGTCTTACAAATCCTAAATTACGCTTAGGTTTTAGAAGAGAGTTCAAGAAGAGGAAAAGAGGACAAAAGGAAGAACAGACAAGGTTTTCGTGAATCGAGGATTTTATTTCACGAAATCGAGGTATGTAAATTTTCATAGTGTTTGGTTCGTCAACCCACGTGCCAATCATGATTTACATATTCAAATTCGTCCATAAAGATTGAAAGATTTAAGTTCTTGATGTGTGTTCTTGAAGTATTGCTTTCGTTCTTGAATTAGTATGGGTTTGATGTGTTCTTGAGATAATTGTATTGAGTTTGAGAGTTGTTTTTGACTAGATTCTCATGAACTTGTATTGGGTAATTGAATCTAAGGAGCATTTGAGAAAATAAATCGATTTTAGATGAATTAGGGTCAGAAAAAGAGAAGAAAAATTCGTCAGAATGTTCTGGGGAGGGGCTGGGGTGACGCGCACCTGATGCGCCAAGGGGGCTAGGGTGACGTGCCCCCATTGCACCAAATGGGCTGGGGCGATGCACCCCCGATGCGCCAGAAGGTCTGGGGCAGCACGCCAGAAGTGCGCCAAAATCAATTCTCTGAAGTTCAGGGGCTGGCGCCTCGCGCCAGCAGTGCGCCAGTGTCGCCTGCCCCCACCTATTTCCCGTCATTTGCTCCATCGAAGTTCTTTTAAAGTGTACCTTAAATTCCTATCAATTCTAACTACTCTAAACTATTTCTATACATCGAGAAATTATTCATAACATGGATCATAACCTTGAATCCATAATTCAAATTCAAGGTAGAGCTAAGAGTCAAGTCTTGAGAGTTCTTCGAGTCATTTTAAAAAGTCTTTTTACAATCTTTTTAACTTGTTTTAGGACTTGAACATTAGAGTTTGAGGATGAGTAGAGTTGAGTTCATTTTCTTTAAAATGATTAATGGAACTAAGTATTCCCAAAGAAATGTTTTTAAATTTAAGAAAAAAAGGAAACACCGATTTTCAAACTAGTTCATGAGGAGTTTTGAATACTATCTCTTTTAAGAGAAACCTTTTGAGTAATAATCTCAAAGTTGAGGAAGAGGAAATGTTTTTAAAAAAAATATATATGAGCTAATTTATATTTTGGGTGTAGTATTGAGCACCGATATGGGAGGGAGGTCTAACAACTCACAGCCCCCATAAACCATGTAGCCAATGTGGGTAGAAAGGGTCATACTTTTTAGATGAGTCCTTATTGCTTTTAAGCATTGACTAGTGGATCCACTTAGTTGAGGAGTTCTATACCCTGGCAAGGTAGAGGAAAGTTCTGACAGCGTGGGCAAGACGCTCTATCATGACATAGCTCATAATGATGGTTGTCGGTTAGAGAATCTCCCAAGCAAAGTTTATTTTGTATTTTTACATAAAAACTGAGTTATATTATATTTTTCAATACGTTGAGTTGTTATCTACTATTTTAAAAGCTTTCTTTGTATTGCATTATTGTTATTGCTTTATATTGAATTGAGTTGAGGTTGAGTGGAGTTGAGACGAGGAAAGTTGTTTCTTCAGTTCCAGTTAAAGCTTATGTCATGTTTTAGATTTCCCCTTGCATGCTTTTACATTCCATGTACTGACGCCATTTGGCCTGCATCTTTTATGATGCAGATACAAGTAACCAGGATCATCAACCAGTGCTTTGTTGATCCAGTTGCAGTTCCAGAGTTGTTTGGTGAACCTCCTTGCTTCCGCAGGATCCCTCATTTATGTTTTATCATTTCAGTTTTTTTATTAGGATGTCGTGGGTCTTTTCCTGACGTCCATCTCAGTTAGTAGAGGCTTCATAGATAGATAGACAGTAGTAGTTCATGAGTCTTTTCCATTTCTTTGTTAAATGTTTTAATGACTTGAGTTGCCTATTACGGGCTAGTTGAAAATTTTATTATATTCTGAGTTATGCTTTTGAGTTAAAGTTGTACTTTTGAGTTCATCCTATTTTAAGTAAATCTTCTGCTCAGAGTTGATCAAGGCCAAGGGTTTGCTTAGGGCCAACAATTGTTCTCGAGTGCCCGTCGCGCCCAGGTTGTAGGCTCAGGGCGTGAAATTGAGTTTGCTTATACAATAGCTATCACTCGAGTATTAATATGGATCCATTTGAGGCATTGTAGGGTAGGAGGTGTAGATCTCCTATAGGCTAGTTTTAGGTGGGTGAAGTTGCCCTATTAGGTCCCGAGATGGTACATGATGCTATAGAGAAAGTTCGACTTATTAGAGAAAGGTTGAAAACGGCCCAAAGTCGGCAAAAGTCATATGTCGATGTAAGAAGAAGAGATCTTGAGTTTGATGTTCATGATTGGGTTTATTTGAAAATTTCACCCATGAAGGGTGTAATGAGGTTTGGTAAGAAAGGGAAGCTTAGTCCCCGATATATGTAGGCCCATATCAGATTTTTTAAACGTGTTGGTAAGGTTGCTTATGAACTAGATTTGCCTAATGAGTTGGCATCGGTGTATCCAGTTTTTCATGTCTTTATATTGAAGAAATGTGTTGGTGATCCGACATTTATAGTTCCCTTAGAAGATTTGGGAATTAAGGAGAATCTTTATTATGAGGAAGTTTCGGTTGAGATTTTAGACCGAAATATAAAAAAGTTGAGGAATAACGAAATATCTTCCGTGAAAGTGTTGTGGAGGAATCAGTTAGTTGAGGGTGCTACTTGGGAGGCCGATGGAGATACGATGTCCCGATATCCTCATCTCTTTCTTTCTACTCCTACTCTAGCTTGAGGTAATCAGTTCCTCATGGTTTGTTCTTTGTTTTGAAGTCATGTGTTTAATAGGTTTCCATGATTTCTTTACTATGCATGATTTATGAAAATATCAAGTTTTCAGAAAATGAGTTTATTTGATTGACTCCTGCATATTTTTGTGCACATGAGTATGAATTGCATGTAGACTACTTGATATGATGTTCTAAGCATGTCTTTATCTTGGAGTTGATGTTTCCTCCTCGGATATATGTATTTGAGTATGTTTTTAGCTTGGAGTTGATGTTTTCTCCTCGGATGTTAGCTTGGAGTTGATGTTTCCTCCTCGAATATGTTTATTGCATGCATGATGGGCTGTTAGATTTAGTTCAACCCCTCTTGTGATGTATTGATTACGTCCTAGCTTGGAGTCGATAGTTCCTCATTGGTTATACGCATTTAGATGAAGTTTCATTGATGGTTGGGTTGTTAGTTCCTCTCCTACTCTTTTTCTACTAGCTTGAATCTTAATCGCGGATGAATGATCCCAAGGTGGGAGATATTGTAACACCCCGGATGCGAAAGAGGGTAAGACAACATTTTTCAGAAGCTGCAGGAGCCAACCAATGGAGACCACCCATGGCCAGTGGATGGGACCACCGACCGTAGGTGTGGTCCATGGATGGCACCCAAAAAAGGGGTTTAAGAAGATGGAACCACGACCCGAACCAATGGACCATTTGTGGGACCACGGTCCGTGGTCAAGGGCCTGTGGTCCAGACCCCCAAATCCATGTTTCTAACCACGAACGATGGTCGTGCAGTACGGACCGTCGTCCTGTCCACGGTTCGTCTGTCGTGGCCGTGGATGGTGGTTTGGCAGTTAAGTTTAGGGGTAGTTGGGTCTTTTCCTAATTATTTTATCCCTATACTACGTCATTTTACCCTTCACTAAGACCCCTATATAAGTGACTTCAACCCCCAAATTAGTTCATTCATTTCATTCTCTTCAAATTCACCAAAAATAAGAACTCTCAAATATTTCTCTCTCTAGAAAGCTTGAAGGAAAGAATTCAACCTAGGGTTTCAATTCAAGTCTCAATTCCACCATTGAAGATTAGCAATTGGCTTCAAGGTATGATAGTTTTCATCCATGGATTCCTTCCATTCATGGAGTTTCCAAATTCCTCTATTTTCAAAGTTAGAAATCCCCAATTGAGTTGGGGTTTTCTTCAATTGTCATAGGTTCACTTGATTTTTGATTTTAATGATTGAATTATGATATCTTATGCATGAATTGATGAAATACTATGATCTTATAATGTTTCCCTCATGAACCCATGTAATCCCCATGTTTTCAAGTTATGACCATATGACGTGGGACATTGATTATAAAGGAAGAGTTTTATGAAATTAAGCATGTGTTGATAGAATTACATGAATTTATGATGAAATCCATATCTAACCCATGTTTTCTAAATGTTGATGATTGGAAGTGGGTTTTGAGCCTTGAAAGGTAAATTATGGAATTATGCATGTTCTTATGAAATCTATGCAAATGTATTAAATATGCTTTGAGAGTAAAGTATAAATGATGATGATGTTTATGTGTTGTTGAAAGGATTTGCTCATATAAACATGAAGGTATGGTTCTGAAAGGTTTTCTTATATAATAAGGATTCTAAGGTTGAAAGGTCTTCTCACCTAATTGAATCAAAGATTAAGAGCTATCCTAATGAAATCTAGCTTGGATTGGTTATTGAATGATATCTTTCCATGGATAATGACTTAGCTTGGATTGACAGGATGATGTGCCCTTCCATGAATGATAAGAACAAGTAAGAAATGACTATTCCATGGGATTTATGCTTTGCACCAAGAGGATATTTAGATGGAAGCTCTCCCGTTAGTAGAGGTTGGGTTTCTAGAAGCAATCTCTCTATCCCTTACCTTTGTGCCCCCATAGGATAATTGTCTAGATAGACATTAGCTAGTGGATCCACCTAAGCTAGAAGTTCATGGTCCTTACCTTGGCAAGTCGGACAACCCTTTGCGGTGTGGGAGACACCGGAGATCATGTTATAGCTCACATGGTCTCTATGTCGGTTAAGGCTACTTTCCACATTAATAATGAACTAAGGTTACTTCAAGAAGTATCTCATATGTGTTCAAAGGTTTTAATGATTTTATCTTGCATTGACCATGTTTTATGACTTCTGTTTTCTAACCCTTTTTTATATCATATTTTAGTTTGGTCAATTACATGTCCTCTTTTAGCATGATTTAAATGTTTTATGCATAGCTATCATACTTGGTACATTGTTTGTAATAACACATACTCTTGCCCACATTTCTCCAAATGTAGGGGCTGACAGTCAGGTTTCTCAGTTTCGTGGATAGTGGTTGATTTCGAGGTTCCTGAGCTTTAGTGAGTCCTCATGCTTCGAGGACGGATTCTCATTGTTCTTAGTTTCTTTCTTATATTTCCAATTTTGGACACGATGTATGGGCTAGAACCAATTTCATTCTATTGTATTAGATGGTTATTGAGACAAGTGTTTTAGACTTCTGCTTTTCTTTTTATAAGACTATTGGACTTGAACTGTTGTTTTACTTCTTTTGTTCTATTTATTATGTTATGAATGCTTAGTGGCTTCTATGGGGTCTCTCAGGGTCATACACACTATGTTACATCTAGGGGGTACCCTGGGTCGTGACAGGTATAGTAATCTAAGAAGGAATAGATTGATGAGGTAGATTAGGTTGTTGCAGTCATTCACCTAGTGAGTTATTAATGAGGAGTTTTCCCTTATGGGTAGACTAAGAAGTGATGAGTTTGTGTATATTTCATCATAGAAGGTAGAGTAAGAGTTACTAGTATGGATGAGTTAGAGTATACTTTAACTAGAAAGGAGTTTATTATGATGTGTCATTGTGTTAGTAACGACCAAGTGTAGCTGTTGAATAGAAGAGAATATTATTCATGAGGTGACAGATCTAAGCCAGGCTTATGATTTTTGGGAGATCCCATGATATTCAGAGGGCTATAGAACTAGTTAGCCAATGATGTGTAGTGAATGGGTAAATAATACTTAAGTTGTGAAAGGAAGTGTGACGGTAAATTGTAAGTATGAAGACTGAGAGAGAAAGAGTGACTACTTGTCATGAGGTCTTAGTGAGCGAGTGTTTCTAAATTTTTTCTAGTAGTTATCAATTAGTATAGTATGCGAGAAGTTATATTCATATCCGGGTGTAGTAATAGACATTATGCTTGAATTCGAGATGAGCGTTGTGATGAAAAAGAATGGCAACTTGAGGGTGATAATGTTAGTCTTGAGATCTGATTTGGTGGACTTGAAACAGAGTAGGTGAGGAGTTAAGATGTTAGTTGCAATGAATATGAGTGATACAAGTGTGGGATTCTGACTTTTAGATAAGGGTAGTGAGTGTGCCTAAGTCATAAGAGTAACAAGACCATTACGAGGTGTACCTGAGGTTGTATGTAACCAGACGAGGTTCCAATTAAGTTAATGATTTTCCATGTGTGCCTAGATAGTATATTTTAGCTTTCAATGTGGAATAGGCTGATGTAAGGATTATCTTTTCCTTATGAGTTAGATGAAGCGGCCTTATAAGCCAATGAGTAGAGGTTAATAGAAGCATCTTAGAAAGAGGTCTTAGAAGGAGTCTTAGTACCTTCTTATGTAGAGTTAAGTAGCCATGAGATAAGAATTTCCTAAGTATTAGAGTAAAGGGAATGTAGACCAGTTTACAGATGATGGAATAGATCCATAGCTTTCAAGTGTCCGCTTTAGACTTAAGGGAGAGATGATAAGATGAGAAATCAAGTTAAGTGTTGAGAATGAGATAGTGATATCTTCAGAAAGAGTTTTAGAGATATATCAATACATTCATACTCTAGAGCATTCCTCAAAGTTCAGTCATTACAACATCATGATGATGCTTCTTATATCAGAACTGTGTTCATGACCTATGCTCATACACTTCAGAGAGATACACATCTATGCTCAGTTTTCAGAATGAGGGGCAAAGACTTTAGCCCATTAATTTCAAGCTTAATCCATAAAGTTATGAGTATCAGCCTTATGATATGAACCTATTCATATAAGTATTCAGTCTCGCAAATTCATGATTTAATCATAATGGCTAGCAACATAATGTTATGCCATGCATATTCTTATATCAGATATCTCGAATGAATCGTGCTTATGATCTTTCCCCCTCAAGTTCTTTCAATGATCTTTTTTAGTTGAGAGTGGTGTTGTTGATAGTAGTGGTGTGATGATAGAGAAGAGGATTGTTATTTCTTATTGTGATAGTGATAGTGCGCTTATTCCATCTAAAGTTATAAATGTGGAGGAAAAAGGAGATAAAGTTTTACGATGAGTAATAAGTCAATTTCCGTTAAATAATGCATGAAAGTTCTGTTGGTAGAAGTGACGAGAGAATGATAAATTCTTATAAGGAGTGGTTAGTAGGATCCCATTGAGTGGTTAAGTACTTAGTGATTTTGAGTAAGGCTTGAATATAGTAAGAGTAACCCCTTTCAATTCTCAGTCCAGACATCATTTGACGACAAATGATCCCAATGGGGAGATATTGTAATATCCCGAAAAGTTCTAAGTTGAGACTCGAGTCATTCTTTATTGTGAATAATATTTGTACCTAGTGATTCTAAATTTTCTTAGATGTTAAGGTCACTAAAATTCTGTAGCATAAAGTCGAGTTGAAAACTTTCCTTCCCATTGAGTTTCATAGGGATATTTTTCTTGGGTCAACTTCAAACGACCATATCTTTTAGAACATAAAGAGTTAGGTGGCACATGAGCTATCAAATCGAAGATCTTTGAGTCCTCATTCTAACGGCGCCAAGTTTGCTAAATTCCAAGCAGTTTGAGTTCAACCTCTCTAGTTAAGGCTTTTTCATCCATTTTAAGTTGGGGTATTTTGGTATTTTCCTTACCCCACTAGCCTTACACATTTTACCCACCCAATTTAAGGGGTCTAATTAGATTAAGTCAATTTATATTCATTCTAAAAACATTTAGGAAAGTTAGGGCAAAGTTCAAGAGGAGAAAAGTGGAGGTTTCAAGAGTTCTTCAAGAATTTGGGGAAATCGCCAAGAACTTAGTTCTTTCGAGGTATGTAAGCTTTCATAGTATTGGGTTCATTCACCCTCATGGCAATCATGTAAACTTTTACCCAGGATTCATTCTTGAAATAGAATAACTGAGTTCTTTAGAGGTTCTTGAGGTTTTAGTGTTATTCTTTATTAATGGAGTCTTGTTGAGTTCTTGAGGTGAGGGTCTTGAGAATGAGTGTGGTTTTTGATGGATTTTGTGTGGTTTCTCATTAACATGGTGTTTGGTTTATGAATCTAAGAGAATTTGGAAGAAATCATGTGATTCTAAGTGAGATAGGGTTTGAAATTGAGCAAGAAAGTTTGTCGGGTTTTCTGGGTCCGGGCTGGGGAAATGCGCCCCCATAGCACAAGGAAGGCTGGGGCAATGAGCCCCCCATAGCACCAGGAGGGCTTGATACCTGAGCCTCCAGTGTGCTCCAAAGAATCCCCAGTACTTTTGGGGCTGGCGCGGCGCGCCATTGCTACACCTGGGTCGTCATGCCCTTCCCTCCTCTGTTCTTCATTCTGTATTTGTTCCTTTGAATCGTGTCTTCGTTATTTACTTGATATTAACTCCTAAAGTCTTCATTAATCATTGAAATATCCTACATATCCTAATCATATCTCTTAAATTACATTTCAAATTAAAGAGAGATTAAGAGGAAAGTTCAAGAGGGTCCCTTGAGTCAAATTGAGAATTCTTTTGTAATCAACTATAGTTTTGAGCTAAGTCTTGAGGATGTAAGTATGAGAATGAGAAGAGTTGCATTTATGAGTTTCTATATTGTAACTGAGATCCTTGAGTTGAGTCGTTCATGTCCATAATTCCGCATGAACTCTATGAATTGAGAATTCCTGAGAGTAGTAGTATCGTTGAGTTCTGAGTTCTTGAGTTCTTGAGTACTGAGTACTGAGTTTCCATAGTGCTATTAAGATACCTTAGTTGAGTCGTGCATGCCCATAATTCCACATGAGCCCTATGAATTGAGTTATAAATTTTGAGAAGCTTTTTGTGGCCAACACTTGTGTTTTAAAATGATTTTTTGAGGAAGTAAAGATGAGTTTTGAGAAAAGAGTTCTCTAAACATGATTAGTATGACAATCAAGTATGCCATCGATGTTTAAGTAGTATGGTATCAAGATATACCATCAATGTTTATGCAGTATGACTTCCTGAGTCATCAATGATCATATTACAATATGATTTTGATATATTTTTGAGAAAGAGTCTTCATGTTTGAATTGATTAAGAGTATAAGGGAACAAAGTATTCCCAAAGGTATGAGTTTTACATAAACAAAAGAGAAACTTTGATTTCTAAATGAGTTATGATTTAAAAGATATTTCAAGAGCAGTCACCTCTTTTAAGAGGATAGTTTGAGCAATTATCTCAAACCAGAGGAATAGTGTTTTTAAACATTGAGCATGAGTATATATTATTGGAAGCAGAATTGACCACCGATATGGACATGAGTTCAGACAACTAACAGTTCTCATAAACCATGTATGCCAACATGGGTACAAGATAATACTTTTTAGATAAATCTTAAGTGCCTTTTGGCAGAGCTTAGTGGATCGACTTCGTTGAGGATGTCCTATACCCCGACAAGTTACATGATAGTTCTGGCAGCGTACGTGAGACGTTGTATTATCTCGTAGCTCATAGTGAGTGTTGTTGGTTAGAGAATCTCCCAAATAAGAGTAAAGAGTTATTATTGTATTTTCATACATCTTGAGTTCTTGTCTACTATTTACAAAGTTTTATATATTGCATCTTATTTTCATTGCTTTATATCATGTTGAGTTGAGTTCAGATGCGATGAGGTGAGTATGTCTTCCCTTCCTATCAGTTTAAGCTATATATGTATGTTTCAGCTTTCCCCTTTCATGCTCTTACATTCAATGTACTGACGCCATTCGGTCTGCATCATTTTATGATGCGAAAACATGTGTTCAGGGTCATCAACAGGCGCTCTGTTGATACCACTTGTAGTTCCAGTTAGCTTTGGTGAGCCTCCTTACTTCCGAAGGGTTCCACATTTACTTTTAAGTTTGTTAGGATGTCGTGGGTCTTGTCTTGACTTCCATCATCGTATTTAGAAGCTTCATAGACAGTAGTATTTTGAGGAGTCTGTTCCATTTTCCTTGTTAATGTATTAAGACTTGAGTTTCCTTCTTATGGCTAGTTCAATATTTTTAAACATTCTGAGTTATTTATTTTGAGACAATTGAGTTAATCTTTGAATTTGAGTTCCTATGTTGTTGATTAAGTCTTCCGTTGAGCATTGAGCCAAGCCAAGGGTTCGCTTAGGACCAGCGATGGTTCTCGAGTGCCGGCCATGTCCAGGGTGTAGGCTTGGGTCATGACAATGCCGAGGTCATTTCTAGTAAGTGTATTAATGTCGAGGTAATTTTTGATAACTGTATTGATGTTGAGGTCATTTATGGAAAGTGTATTGATGTCGAGGTCATTTTCAAAAAGTGTGTTGATATCTAGGTCATTTTCGATGAGTGTTATTGATACCGAGGTCATTATCGACGAGTTCATAAACTATGGGCGATTCTCATGAGTTCCAATAGGTAATATGATTGATAAATCTCAGAATTGTGTCTAGTGTACTTTATTATTGTGCCTTGATGATTTTGATATTTGTGATTGATCTATTTGAAAGTTATGATTGATATTCTTGATACTTGTTGGTTGTTGAACTGTGACTATTGACCTATGATTCTTAAGCCTTGTGAAATGTGTATTGTGAAACTGTTAGGTTGAGCTGATTTCTATGCAGGTTGTAGTTTGAGGAGGTTCGGTTGGGATGAAAGGATTACTCATTTTCTAGCTAGTTTTGCCTTGTTTATTAGGTTGCTTGATGAGTACAGTGTTGGTTGGTACTCACTCTTTGTTTCTATACTTGTGAAGGTTCTGAGCCCGAATTCATGTAATTTCTCTTCTTTTTGTTACATTTGAGGCTGTCATAGGATACATTGAGAGGTAGTTGTTTGTCATCATGGCGGACTCTCTTCATTCTCTATGTTTATGCTTTGTTCTACTTGAGTTACAAAGACATTGGGAATTGTAATTGTCTTTCAATTCCACACTTATACGTTAGTGACTTGTACACGTGACAACAAGGTTTTGGGGTTATGTTTTAAAATGGATAAGTTTTCCGCCTTTATGTTACTCTTGTTTTATTTTCCGCATTTCTTTCATATCGTTGGGTTGAGGTTGACTTGTCATGGTGGGGATAGACAAGTGTCATCACGTCCATTTTTGGGTCGTGACAGTTTGTCTAGAGAAGGAACTTCATATCCTTGAGCGTATTTCTTCAGATTATCAAATTTTCATCATACATAAAGATCTTGCTGACATTTAACAGATATCTGCAATCTTCAGTAATATCTCTATGAGGACACATTGTATGTCTGAGTAAGTTTGACGGCAAGTAGGCAATTTGTTTCCACCTCTAGTTCTTGGTAACCCATTAATTTAGCTAAGTTTAGTCCTTGTTTTTAGCTCCCCAATTCTATAGTGAGACTTGAAGTAGGTTTTACTTACTTGAGTATCCCAACAATTATTTTCATTGATCATTTCAATAGACCCCTCCAAAATTGGTATTTTTAGATTGTGTATTGACAATTCTCCTATCAATGTTTAGATTTATCTTCTCCGCACAAGGAAAAATAAAGCAATTAGTTTGGATTGTTTGAAAGTAGGAGTTGGTCTTGGAACTAATTCAACAATTTCCCTAGTATATATAATTAGTAATATGCTCACATATAGCATCAATAAATAAGCACCTCTGTTCATGATTCAAATTTCTGTTACACTTTTCATATATTTCATATAATTGTAATCAGAAGAGTGACACACACGAAGGTTGCCATGTATTATTTTTAACATCTAATCAGTCAAACATTGCCTTAGCAGGCATAGCTTTAATCACATTTGATGAAATGAACTTACTCCATATCAATTTAGACTTTGGACATTCCCTGATAACATTTCTAATGCAATAGCAATTCATATAGCATGAGAAAATGCTATGGAAAAGGGATGGGCAAAGACGTAAGTCTTAATAGATGCGAAAAATGTGATAGATATGGTACTACAGAGAAATGTAGTTTCATGGGAGATAGAGAATACTTGTGAAGACATTTGGAAGCTTGGCACATATTCAAAGATTTTGGAATATACTAACACATAATTTAGCAAGGTTTTCTATTTCGTTATTATATAAACCAAAAATTTAGGTTTCATAAAAATTTACTTTCCAATGATAAAAAAAAATTCTCTAATTCATCTACAATATTATTCTTAATTCAAAACCATTGTTATTCAATTCAGTAATTATTATCTCATCTCAACCACTTTACCAACGATCATCGACTACCCTCTTTATTGATGATGGATTATGAACAAGTATACATATTATAGATCGATTTGTGTCAATTCAACTAAATTTTTTGTCATGAGTAATCACCACTTGATATATATATATATAGGCTAGACTACTATTTGGCTAAAAAAAATAATAAATAAATTAAATTATAACAAGGGACTTAGTATTATTTAATCTACTCATGTATTCTATAATATGAGAGTCTTTTTTTGTTGGTAAAAATAGATATTATATTACAAGACTTAATATGCATCATTACATGGCATCGCAGTGAAACCGTTGTTTAGTATGCGGGTAGAGGGGATAGTACATTACGTATTATAAAAAACACGAGTAGTAGATGGCTTTGTTAGACTAACGAAAAGAGTTTCCTCCTTTTCTGCTTCTAGCTTCTTGAACACACACAAAGGTTCAACTGTCCAGTACACAAGATTGTTGATTATTGATAGATTAGACCGCTCCTTAGCTAGAGTGTATGCCAATTGATTCTCCTCTCGAGATCTGTGCTGGATGCGAGGATGTCCTAGCTGGAGAAGTAGCTCTCTGCAATCAGTTACGATAGAGAAGGATGATCAATCTTTAAATAATGCAGAGGACATACATACATCCGTCTTTGCTAATTTTCCTAATTTATTCCCTACCCGAGCTAATATGCCATGATTGTAGAACTCTATTGGTAGTTTGGGTAGTCTGACCCATATAGCTGAGATGTTTTCTTTTGCTTCAGATGCAATAAAGTGTGAGTGCCATCTTTCTACTAATAAAAAGTATACATTAACAAACTAAGGCCCCTGTTGTAGTGTTTTTGTCATGTTTTAATTTCTTCTTTATAGAATTTAACAATGTAATAGTCAAGCCCAAGATTAATGAGGCCAATTTCTTATGATGCTCTCCACAGTGAAGTTAGTTTGGTCTTGAGATATTAGTGGGTGATTATTTTTCCAAATATTTTGATAATGATAGAATACACCCAAGGTCTATAGATTCGTTTCTTTTCGTCCTCAGATAGGAAGATGTGGCCTTCTTCACTTATCAGAGGTTTGGTTGCATCCTCAGAGGGTAGTCCCTTATCATTTCCATGGTCGAAGTCGGCTCGTCCACCACCATATCATATGTACCATGTGGGCTGGTGGAATTCGTTGGGTTATCCCTGATGGAAAAGGGTGTTAATTGTATTTTCCAGAAAGAAGGGTTAGGGATTGAGCGGGATCCTTGATGATTTCCATTGGTGAGGCGTCTGGTGGTTCCGATAGTATTCGGATGTTTATGTTGTGGGTTGTTTGGGGTCTTATTTCTGCCGAACTTACCATCAGAGTAAAGTTTTGACTAATTAGCAAGTGTATAATCTAATTATGAGTTTGAGAATAATTAGTGATCTTAACAACATAATTATCACGACCCAAATTTGAGGTCATGATAGCACAAAACCCGAGAATCTCAAAATAGTGTGTAAGTCGAAAGAAATAACACATACAAGACTTCCAAAGAGAAGTTAGGCCACAACAGATAAGAAAACAAGAAAGAAATTCTCAAAACCTGATAAGATAAGTATAAAGAAAATCTAATACATTTCTAGATTCTGAAGTACATCTCAACTCTTCGAAAGGAAATTAAAGACGGTAAATAATAAATGGAGACCAATGGCGATCCGGAAAACATGATCTGACCACAACTTTGAAAGAGAAGAAATTGCTAGCGATCAACCGCTACTAAGATCACCCTGACTAGGATCTGCATCAAAAAGTATAACAGAAGTAGGAGTGAGTTTAATCCACCCGTATTCAATAGGTTAGACCAAGTGAGTATAAGCAACTAATCAGACTTAAGAAATAAACTATGAAACTCTTCCACCTACACAGAGAAAAGTCTCATTCCGGCATCGGTACTGCTAATTTTTATAATAACGGTGCGAATAAAGTAAACACACAAGGATATAAATAATACTCATATCAACATATAAGCAAGTTACAAAACACAACTAGTTGGACAATGCGATGGTGAACTGATGGAATGATGGTCGTCGCACAATTTGTCGTATACACTTTGTTGAGCTTTAGCTTCCAGACAAGGACCCATAGGGGACGCACAGTCCATATACCAATCTCATAATATCAATATCTCATAAACTTTCCATCTAGCTCGTGATCAAGGATATAAGTAAGGTGTCACATTTTCTTTCTCAAAAAGATAGTATTTCTCCACTTTCTCATATTTTTATGAACAATGATATGTTGCGTGAGGATGAATACATCACAACACATACAACACAAAGACATAGTCGGTTCATAAAGAATTTACAATAGTATCAAGTTCCAAAAATTTGCAAGTCATGAAAAATGTTCTCTACTGATAGGGATTGTGGAGGAAACCATTTAAAATCAGTCTTTACCACTTAGAAAAATATTTCCTTAATTTTAAGATGTTTCAAAATAAACTCAAGCCCCTAACTTGGGCATATCAATGTCAAATATAAAGATAGACCATAGAGCCCCTCCCTAGGGCATATACTCAAATATCACAGGTTTCCAACAACAGGTAATGATGTCACACAAGCTAAGCATCATACGAACTAAACAAGAAGGTCAACACTTACAACCTCTAAAACTCACACTACTACTTATTTCACAGTTTACTTACTAAGAAAGATTAATTACTCATCTCAGTCTAAAAGAGGGAGAGTCAAACCTACCTCAAAGGCCGAACTTCACTCGAACAACCACTACCTCAAGACTGCCGAAAAACGATGGCCGAAAGCGACGGACTTCGTCACTTTTTTGTTCAAAATCGATGGAAAAGTGACGCAGTCAAGTTCACCGCTTTTTGGCTCGACACTTTTCAAAAAGCGATGGACAACGTCGCCAAAAAGCGACGGACTGCATCACTTTTTTAAAAAAAATAGTATTATTTTGAACAATGTGACGTAGTCCGCCGCTTTTATTTAATTTTTATTTTCTTTTAATTTACAAAAAGCGACGCAGTCCGTCGCTTTCATTAACTTTATATTTTTTTATAATCATGAAAAGCGACGGACAAACAGACTCTATCCGACGCTTTTTTGAAAAATTAAATTTTGAAAAACCCTGAAAAGTGACGGACTAAAGGACCCTATTTATCGCTTTTCTGTGTTTTTTTATAAAAAAAACGCATAAAAGCGACGGACAATACCACCATGTCCGTTGCTTTTTCTGCATTTTTTTGAAAGCAAAAATTAGCAGTTTCTTCTACCCACCTGCATCAAACAAAACACATAATAACACATGTTACACAAAATATAAAATAACAAACTTAAATTAACCTTCAAAAATAGCTAAATCACAATCTAAAGATTTATAAAGTCTTTCCAAATGCATTCAAAATTTAAATAAATTCATAAACTAAAGAGATAGAAGCTAATTACGAAGTGCAATCTATCATTCTACTTCTATTCCTCCTTTCTTGTTTCATTTCCATTATTCTCCCATTCTTCCGGCTCAGTTGTTTCATTTTCATTGTCACATTCTTCGTCATCAAATTATTCATTTTCCTCATTCTTATTTATTTCTTCCTCAACATTTTTCATTATCTCATCATCATATACTTCTTCTAATATGTGTTGAGGATGTTCTAGTGTGGTTTCCAATTCAGCATCAACTTGTTGTTGACCAATTGCAACCTCATTTTGGTACGCCACATCTAAGACATTTTCAATTTCAATTCTTCCCACATGTTTAGTCTTTATAACAACCCACCAATCAGCTTTGTCTCTATGCAATGAATATGGAGCGTAATACACTTGTTTAGCATTTTGTGCAATGATGAAAGAATCATAACTTCTGTATTTTCTGGTGTACTTAACTTCAATATATTATGTTTTTGGTCCACTTTTGTGCCTCTATGTGATGGGTCAAACCACTTACACCTAAATAATACGAACTTCAATTTAGGCCAACCAGAATACCTTACTTCAATAATCTCATGAATGACACCATAATATTTAATAGTTTGGCCAGTACCATCAACATTACCTTGTATCCAGACACAACTATTATTTGTTTTCTTATTCCTTGAAACTTCTTCAGTTTGAAACTCAAAACCATTGACACAATACTTAGCTAGCGTTTGGCCATAGATTCTCAAATATTTTTGGCAAATATTATTTGGGTGAGAATTTGGGTGAAATTTTACCATGTGTTTGGCCATAATATTTGGAAAACTTATTTCACTTTTTTAATAAATATGATTTATACCCATAAGTTTTAAAAACTATCAAAATTAACCATATATTTGTATTACATAGCAAGATAGACACATCAACATAACAAGATTCATGACTTCCGCAACAAGTCAATTGAATCTTCGTTGCAACAAATAACAAGTAGTGTCCAT
The DNA here is from genome assembly GCA_029582245.1 of Solanum etuberosum. Classification (NCBI taxonomy): domain Eukaryota; kingdom Viridiplantae; phylum Streptophyta; class Magnoliopsida; order Solanales; family Solanaceae; genus Solanum; species Solanum etuberosum. The sequence continues at coordinate 5,191 of JAJONR010000963.1, read as the reverse complement.
GGCACCAGAGCAATGTGGTATTTCAGAGTGAGTGCATCAAGCATCATTCCATACATCGTGAAGTAAAGCCCGTGACTTTATTACCCTGAGGTGATTATTCATCATTTTCATCAACAACCATATGATCACTTACATATTCATTGAATATTTCATCACTTCTTTGGTGTTCACGTAAAAATTATGTAATACAACGCAAACAACTACTATAAAGGGTGTTTTTGTAAAATATAAAAGTTTGATGTAGAATTTAATTTTTTTAAAACTCTCAAATAATGAAATTTTTCCCAAATACTAGTTTTTCTAATATTTGGGAATTTGGATTATTTGCCAAAATTATTTGCCAAATAATGACAAATTGTATGGATAAACACTATTTTCCAAATTTTCCCCCAAAATTTACTTGGGATATATATGGCCAAACGGGTCCTTATTCATTGTCTGAATTTGAGATTCAGGTCTAACTGTAACTTTTGCAAATGTTCGACATTTGAGTATTCATTTTAAACCTATATATTTTTATTCAAAATAATACAATTTAGTATAACATGAATACATTATTAAATACTTATTGACTCAATATAAGCTTGCACACTTACATATTCTTATAGCCATTTGGAAAATCCCATATAGATGGCTTCATTACCCCATGTGTTTACGAACAAGCTGATAATACATTCAGATTTTTTGTTAGTTAATAAAAACTTATTATTATTATGTAATTTGATAACATATTTTAACACTTAGTTGATATATAGTTGAATATCTGGACAATTATGAAAAATATGTGTCACAACTGATTCCATTTCCATACTATTGAAGCTTCACTTTCCACGCTTTTTAGATCCTCGACCATTTTGATTAAAAGTTGACGTCGGTGGAAACAAATGATCGATATCACCTTCATCATTGCGATTAGGCATGTTTCTCCTACATGAAACTTTATTCCCAAAGTAATAAAAATAAAAATTACCACTTTCTCTACCAATATGACCTTAAACAACTGATCCTTCAATCTTTCCCCTTTGCTTAATGGTTTGCTTGGAACTGTCAATTTTTCTACATGTATATATCTATATATGTTAATTAAGAAAATAACATAGTGAAAATAACATACCTCTCAAATGGATACATCCATCTTGTTTGAACTGGACCTCTGAGGCGGGCGTCTTGTACAAGGTGAATTGGAAGATGCTCCATCACATCATATAAACCACATGGAAAGATCTTCTCCAACTTAGTAAATAACAGGAATATTTTCCTCCATCATGTCTAAACTACTCTCCAACAAAAGACTTATCTCTTTGATTGGTTTCCATATCCTTTCGGGTAGATGGCTAAAAGTGATAGAAATTAAAGTTTCCATGAATACATGACAATCATGACTTTTCATACTTATCAATTTCTCTCCATTCATATCTTCCCACTTTTCTAAATTCGAAGTATAACCCTCCGGCATCCTCAAATTTTTAAACCACTCACAAATTTCAAGTTTATCATCCAATGTGAATAAAAAACTGGCTTTGGGCTTAACTATTTTACCATTTTGTAATTCTTGCAGCCACAACTCTCTTCTCTTACATTATTCCTTTATGTCCATTCTAGCTTTTGGATTTTCTTTTATCTTGCCCTTAACATCCATTACTGCGTTAAACAAATTATCGAAATAATTTTTTTAATGTGCATCACATCAAAATTATGTCGTAGCAGATTTTCCTTCCAATACGGCAACTCCCAAAATATGCTCTATTTGGTCCAATTATGTTCAACACCATATCCAGGAAGTCTAGAAGGTGAAGCTTCTGTAACTTTAGGCAATTGAGAAACTCTCTCCCAAATTTGATGCCCTGTGAGTAATGGAGGTGGGGGCTCATTTTCAACCTTATTTTCTTGAATGAATTTTTCATATTTCTAAACTCATGGTCCATTTCCATGAATTGACGATGACAATCAAACCATGTATTTTTCTGTCATGCTTTAAAGTGAATGCCTTACTATTTTCCATGCAATGTGGACAAATTAGCTTTCCGGCTGTCATTCAACCAGACAACATCCTGTATGCAGGAAAATCATTAATAGTCCACATTAAAGAAACACGCAAAACAAAATTCTGCTTAGGTTATATATCATAAATCAGTACCCCTTCAAACCACAATTATTTGAGCTCGTCTATCAATGGTTGCAGATAGACATCAATAAAAAAATTTGGATTACGGGGACCAGAAATAACACAACTTAGAAAGATGTAGGAACTTGCCATACACATTTCAAGAGGAAGATTATAGGGAGTAAGAAATACAGGCCAACAAGAATAAGGCGAAGCAACATTAGAGAATGGTGTGAAGCCATCTGCACACAACCCCAATCTAACATTTATTGGTTCACTAGAAAAATCGGGATATATGTTATCAAAATGCTTCCATGCTTTACCATTAGATGGATGAGAGAAGACACCCGACGGCCTTCTATATTCACGATGTAATCTCATATGTGGGGCAGACCTCATTGATGAATACAACCTCTTTAACCTAGGAATAAGAGCTAAGTAATGCATTGCCTTAACTTGGACCATCTTTCCAGTAGGAGTGCTCTTATAACGAGCATGTCCACAAAACTTATAATTTTCTAATTCACTATTAGTCTTGTAAAACAACATGCAACCATTAATACAACAATGAATTCTATCATATGTCAATTTCTAAATTGGAAACAAAACTCTTTGCCTGATAGAAGTACTTAGGTATGTTAAACTCCTGATTAACTAGTTCACCCAAAAAGATCACCCATTGAGTCAATAGCCGCATTAGGAACATTTCAATCTGATTTAATATTCATTAATCTAACCGCAACTTACAAGGTAGAATGTGGACTCCCTTCACATAGTGGATGACTAGACTATTCTAATTGATCGTATAAGAGTCTTGCTTCTTCATTAGGAGCTTCATCAAAATATTGTTAGGTTTCCATCCCATCTTGAACCCCAAAAGCATCATTGATCATTTCATGAACCTTATCATGTTCAACCCTATCATCATGTTAAACCCTGATTTGGCCATGTGGTGCAAGCATAATATATTCATCCATGGACATCGAATTATAAAACAAATCATTCAATCCATCTTTTTCTTCATGATCAACCCATACAAAATATCTAGGTTCAAATGCATTACGGTACAAATGAACCATGAATGTATCTGGTTCAAAAAATTGTAAGCACCTACATGCACTACAAGGACACCTAACCAATCCATATTCTTGAAAATATCAAGTGTCATTGTATGTTCGATAAAACCTCTAACACCGTCAATAAACTCAGGTTACAAACCACCACCAGGTTTTTTAATGCATATTATACATCCACAAATGATGACCCATCTACAAAAATATAGATATTCAATTATAAATTAAATTTATTAATAATTTAACTACATTAAACTAATTTATATTGTTAATATAAATACTACATTTCAAGATCTACAAAGTTAAAGCTTAATTAATTAATGAATACTAATTAAGTTCAAATTAAGTTCAAGTTCTAATTAAGTTCAAAATTAAGTTTATATTCCTAACTAACTTTTAAAGTTATCATAAATTAATTAAGTTCAATAAAGGTCTAATTAATATAGGTTCAAATTTATTAAGGTCAATAAGATTTCAATACTTCAAAGTTCTAATTAAGTTCAAATTAATTCCAAGTTCTAATAAAGTTCAAAATGAAGTTCTAATTAATTAAGGTCAACAAAAATTCAAGTTCATATTCCTCATTAAGTTCAAGTTATAGTAAATTCAAGTTATACTTAATTATAAGTTCTAATTAAGTTGTAATTCAAGTTCATATCTAACTTCTCTAACTTCAAAATCACTTCATCAATTTCCAACTCAATATTTATACAAACATCCATCTTATACTCAAAACACTTCAATTACTAACTTCTAACTTCAAATTAACACTTCAATATCAACTCAAGAAATACTATAATTCAAACTAGTCCTAAAATTCCAAACTCAAACTAGTCCTAAAATTCCAAATTCAAACTAGTCCTAAAATTCCTAATTCAAACTAGTCCTAAAATTCCAAATATAAACTAGTCCTAAAATCTCAAATTCAACTAGTCCTAAAATCTCAAATTCAAACTAGTCCTAAAATCCCAAATTCAAACTAGTCTTAAAATCTCAAATTCAAACTAGTCCTAAAATCTGAAAATCAAACTAGTCCTAAAATCCCAAATTCAAACAAGTCCTTAAGCACCCTAATTCAAAATAGTCCTAAAATATCAAATTAAAACTAGTCCTAAAATTCCAAAATCAAACTAACTGAAGAAATACCCAAATTCAAACAAGTCCTTAAATACCCTAATTCAAACTAGTCCCAAAATCTCTAATTCAAAAAAGTCCTAAATCTCAAATTCAAACTAGTACTAAAATCCCAAATTCAAACTAGCCCTAGAATACCCTAATTCAAACTAGTCCTAAAATACCCTAATTCAAACTAGTCCTAAAATGAAAAATCTCAATTCACTCACCAACTAATAATCAATCATTCAAACTAACAATCAATAAACACAGATTCAATAAACTAATTACAATTAAATAACTAAAAAAATCAAATGTAGCTCAAATTGAATTTCTTTTGATGAATTAAACCCTAACCTTATAGGAGAAGGAGAGAATGAAGTGAGAGAAGCAGGAGGCGGCGGCGACACCTACTGACTTGCTAGCAGCAACGGCAGGGACGGGACGGTAGGGACGACTAGACGGCGGCAGCGCAACTCAGATGAAGAGATGAGGAGATGGGGAGAAGAGAGAGAATGAGGGAAAGAGATAAATGGAAAAAATCCCATCTGGTCTCCCAAATATTTTTAAAAAGTAAAGGACAACGTCTCTTTGTTCGTCACTTTTTTAAAAATTTTGACAAATATTTTGACTAAAAAGCGACGGACTAAAAGACACTGTCCGTCGCTTTTTGAAAACTGTTTTAACAAATATTTTTACCAAAAAGCGACGGACTAAGAGATGCTGTCCGTCGCTTTTTGTAAAAATAATTAATAAAATAAAATAAATTAAAAGCGACAGAGAGCTTGGTTATTTTTTAATTTATAAATAATTATTTTTAATAAAAAGCGACGGATGATGTTTCTATATATATTAAATTAATATATATATATATATATATATATATATATATATATATTTG